>CAIGRN010179157.1:0-30051 GCA_903798345.1 Fraxinus anomala
AGAATCAAGGTGGCATTTTGAATGAACTATGCCAACGTATGTCCATACACTATGCAGCCGCATAACATAAATCTAGTGGTGAATTTTCCAATTTTTGGAAAGAATTATAGTTTAGTTAAACTCTACTTTTATGACAATTCTTGATATGTAGACTACTAATTCCATTTTTAATTAAGTTTTATGAGTTCCCTATAAATGGGACTAATTTTATTCATTGTAAAACACACAATGGAATAAATTTTATTGTTAGGCATATTGTTTTCAACTCGTTCTTCATCGAATTAATTCCGAACTTATCAATAATTAAATTCTTATGGCGTGCAATAATTCAAGTAAGGTTCGTAAGTTTTGTGATCATGTGTCAAAATATTATTTGCGATTGTCTTAGTTATTTGATTCAATAATTTATTGGGTCGTGCTTTTTAAACATTGTTTTTTGGCTTTCTTGAGTTTGATCTAATCTATCGTGAGTTTCGTAGCTTTAATTGCTACGTGAGTTCATATCAATTTAATTTTTATTTGAAAACTAATTTTTAAAAGATATTTCTATTCTGTAGTGTTTTTAGAGCAAGTCACGTTGAATCAACTTTTTTTAAAAGTATTTCTAATTAGAAGAAATATTTTTATAAAATTAGTCAAATGAATTAAAAAATAACTTTTGAATCTCAAAATTCTCTTTTTAATTTTTCAAAAATTACGCCAAACGGATCTGAATCTGTCATGTACCACGTGAAACAACATATTTCTTTATTTCATCATCTCACCAATTAGAAGATTTGTAGAAATCACTCGTCCAATCCAATAAAAGGTCACAGATTTCTCTCTCCTCCTCTACCGTAAAATTAAATAAACAACTTTTTTTAAAATATTTTATTTTCATCTAAGGAACTGTTTGTTTGAATAAAGATGGGAAAAAAAAACAATTAAAATTAACTTTTGTGCAATTTTGTAAAGACAAACAGCGCCTTATATTTTCTCCATTTATTCACGTCATCAAAATACTAGAAAGTGCATTTGATAGCATTTCTCTCTCTCTCTCCATAACCCATTTATATTTCGAACCCTCTCTCTCTCTCTCTCTAAAAAGAGAAAAATATTCTATTTCCAAAAAGAAAAATTCCTTCAAGCAATCCTCTGGTAAGATATTGTTGGGCATTTCTCGATGATAATTTCTCTATTAATTTTGTTATTTCTATTGATTTTTTTTATATTTTTTTTCGGGATCTCAGTTGAACTGTATGTCAGGGTCATGTGATTTGATGCTTTTGTAATTATAAAATTAATTAACTATTTTGTTGTTGCTTCAAGCTATGTATAATTTGCATTCTTTTATTTACTTTCCTATCTGTCTCCTTGCGTGATTCCTTCCTTGTACCACCTTGTTGCGTGCTTTCGTTGCCCTAATCGCTCTACCTATATTATATGCCATGTGAAAGTTGAATTTTGTTTGCTGTATATATAAATTGTGTGGGTGCATCTTGGTTCTCTGCAAATAATTCATCCCTTGGGATCCAGATTTGCTTTGTTTAAAAGAAAGGTGCGTTTTTTTTTTCCTTCAATGGTGATTTTTACTCTAATTTCTACCGAAATTTGCATTTGGCTTCTTTACCGATGTGTTGGGTTTTTATTAGTTTGTTAATAGTCGGAGGTTAGATTTGGTGGGTTTATTTTCTGGATACATTTATTAAATACTGCAGTGCATTGATTTCTGATCAAACCGTTTTTGGGGGAGACAATGTTTTGTGTATTTAAAGAGCCTCATTTCCGAGTTTCATCCCCACTTCTTCTAGTTAACTTGTAGCAATTCAAGTTGAAAACAGTCTTCTGGTTATTCATCATTTTCTTTGTTTGGTGACTGACCATGGAAAATCTTTGATGAAATTATGGAATTACAGAATTTGGGTTGATCAGAATTTTGTTCCTTATTGTTTCTGGAAATTATGCCAAATAAATAATTGAGGTGGGGTGGGTAATGCGTTGAATACGAGCTTAAGTTCAATTTTCTCAAGTTTGAAGCTTTAACTATTTACATGGAATCCATCTAAATTTTCTGGCATGCCTTTGGATATTGATATTGGTCCCGAAACTGAGAAAAGTCTGGAAATATGTGATCTGTTATTCATTCTCTCTTTATCTACTACACGTGGATGTTCTGCAATTGTGGTGCCTTACCAATATTTTGTTTTGTTTACATTTCAATTGCAGATCTCCTGATGAAAATTTTTCTGGATTTTTAGTATTGACGTGATCCACTCCATGGTTCAACTTTTTTTACTTCCGCCACAATAGATTGTTATTTTTTCAAATACTACAGAAAACTTACATTCGTACATTTTACCAGTACTTTGGTCATTTGATTAATGGTGCATATGGAATGGAATGAATTTCAGCAAATATCTGTCCATGCTCTTATTAATTTTTTGCATAAATGGCTGATCCATCTCATTACAATTTCCAGATTGTTTTGTTGACTTAATTAGGAAATGGCAAAAGGTATCAGGGGAAGACGCAGGATTGCTTCACGAAAGTACAGGTCAACGCCATATCCTTTGTCGGCTTCTAATAGAACAGAGGACATACAACAAAAAAAGTGCTCCAAAATATTTGATAAGAAAGACTGGGTAGATGCAACTTGTTCTGTGTGTATGGAATGTCCCCACAATGCTGTTCTTCTCTTGTGTTCTTCACATGACAAAGGTTGCCGTCCTTACATGTGTGGGACCAGTTTCCGCTATTCCAATTGCCTTGACCAGTACAAGAAGGCCTATACAAAAGTAACCTCAGAAACCCATCCATCTACTGGTGGTTCACTTGACAGTCAAGCTACAGGCCAATTTTCTAGTTGGCCTGTTGAGAGTTGCAAGGTACTAAAGATTGCATGTCCCCTTTGTCGGGGACAGGTGAAGGGCTGGACTGTTGTGGAGCCTGCACGAGAATATCTCAATGCTAAGAAACGAGGCTGCACGCAGGATAACTGCTCATTTGTTGGGACGTTCAAGGAGCTGCGTAAACATGTGAGGGCAGAGCACCCTTCTGCTAGGCCACGTGAAGTGGATCCTGATCTAGAAAAAAAGTGGAGAAGCCTGGAGCATGAGCGGGAAACTGAAGATGTAATGAGCACGATAAGGTCATCAATGCCAGGAGCAGTGTTTTTTGGGGATTACGTGATTGAAGGAAGTCACTATGGTTTTGATTCCGATGAAGAGGATTTTAACGCTGATGCCATGGAGCGGAATGAGGGGTTTGAAGCTGGAATTGATCGCAATTTGATGAATGTCTTTCTCTTTTTGCAGGCATTTGGTTCTGCAGGGAATGTTGGACCCCCTAGAGGTATGAGGAGACATGAGAGAGACTCCAACCATACATTGGATAGAGGTGCTACATTCAGTCATGGAACCACATTAGGCACTTTTGATCACTCTCACCAAAATATTGATAGTGAGGAAGACGGCAATAGGGGTACGTCTCTAGCTAGCCGTCTACGTCGTCAAGGCAGAATTGTTTTTGGGCGTTCTGGGAGGAGGAGAAGGCGTGGAGAGGCACATGGAGGCCCAATATAGATTTCAATAGGTCTTAAAATAGGAATTCTGTATGGGGGTATAAATTTCTAGGTCTTAGTCCATTAGCAGAGAAGATTTTAACTGTTATCTTTAACTTTTGCTTGCACAGTTAGTTCTCACTGACATTCCTATGACAGGGATAGCCCAATACTGTGGAGGGTCAAACAGAAACTAGTTTGGAGAAGGGCTGGCTTTATTTTGGACTTTCCTGATTCACTTGTTAGTTGTTGCATCATGTTTTTATTGACATTTTTCTGTGAATTATCTGATGAAAATGTAACTTTGTACAAATAAACATGCTTGTCTTTAGCCGTCTCTCATGGAGAAGGGCTGGCTTTATTTTGGAGTTGAGACAGAATTCAATTTCTCTTTATTAGTCGATGGAACTGGGTTTTGTCTTGATTTTATGAAAATTTGGCCTGTATAATTCACTTTTAATTACCGAGAAAGTGACTGTCTTAGGAGACATGATAAAAGCCTTGTAAAAAAAAGGCAGACCTGTTCTTTTGGCTCGACTAACAGGGAAGTTTTCTTTGGGTTGCTTTTTCCACAAGTAGCTGGAAGATACAATCCATTTAAGGTCGACCAAAAATTCTATTCTCGTACATTGCTCAACTAGACTGGTGTTCATGCATCCACAGAGATCACGTGTCATGTCTGAGTTGAGTTTGATCAAACATCTAGCTCTAATTCGTCATGCCATTTTCCAAAGCTGGAGATATTGGTTCTTGGAAAACTGGCTAAATGATATTGAGCATGTTTCCCAAAAAAAAAAATATGGAATGAATATATCACAATTGATGACAGATGTTGATTCTAAATTCAAGACAAAGCATTGCCATTTGTCAATATATTTTTTGGGCTTTTACAGGTGAAAGAGGAGTTAGTAAAAATTTTACCTGCCTCATATCAGGGCAGTCGATATTGTCTCCATGTTCCTATGAGAGCAGATACTTAACAGTATAACTGAAGATAATCAAAGTTTGATTGCAATAATACGTCGTTTTTTCACATAATGCACCAAAGAATAAACCGTGGATCCGCTGCAGAACTTAAAGAACAGTAATCAGGCTCACTTTCAGTACATCTTAGTAACTAAAGTGATTTGCAGTTGAGTTTAAATTCTTTACAACTCGAAGCAAGGAAATGATATCTGTCCATTAATATTAGGTTCTCCTTGTGCTTTTTTCCGTATAGTAAGCAATCGATTATCCAAAAAAGATTGCATTGTCATAAATTCTAGAGTATGAGACGATTACCTATTTTGCATTATCGAGGATGAAGATAGCACTTTCTTTCCCCAAAACAACGTCAAGACCCTTTTGATGCTTCTTGGTACAATCCTCTTTTGCTATAATTCTAGAATCGAAATAAATATCCTCGGGGTCAAGTAGCTTTGCCATTTCAAATGCATAGGAACGTTTTCCCATTGTGTATATACATCTCAACCAACTTAGTAGCTTCCTTCAGAGAGGTCTTCACAAAATGCCTCAACTTCATCATCCTGCGCATCTGAGTCCAATCTGAATAGGCTGTTCTGGTCATGGCAATGTAAATTAACAAAACAGTACAAAGGTGAAACAAAAAATAGAAGTCTAAACAATAGTTAACTCTCAGAGCAAAGTATTCATTGCACTTAATTTTAGCTCATTCACATCGTGTTACATATTTAGCCACCTATTCTCACAGCCACCATGGCTGCCATGCTCCAACACTTGCAACATTTAGTTTACACTATCGACATCTCCACTTGTAACATTCATTGTTACAGCACCACAGTCTTCATTACCACAATATATAATAAACACTCTTACACCACCACCATGTGCCACAACCATCAACGCTAGTAACATTCAGTATTACACCACTGTCAATGTCGGATCACTACCTCCACCACTATCCTTTTATAACCCATTGTCACCATTATAAAACAACTAGACCACCGTCACCACAACCATCGTCACCAAACCAATTAATATATCGAAATGTTCATTGGTCAAAGTTTCAAAAGCACCATTTAAGTAATCCACCAAACCAATTGCTAGATTCTAAAAATTACCATTAAAATCTAAAAATCAAGTTAAAATGTAAGTAATTAATTGAGTGACTGGACTAGGAAGTTGCAAATAAAAAATAGTTCTCTAAAAATTTAAGAGCCTGTCACAAATTAGAACATAACAACACAACACCAATAAAATATAGTAAATAATTACCAAAAATAAGAAATTTTGGATGAAATTCGAGAAAATTATTAGTAGAAAAAAAATGTGAGTTTGAACTAAAATTTAGATTTAATTGTCTACTCAATTGTAATGGATGATCGATGAATATGGTTCAGCAGCAGTTGTTCAATACTTTGCGCAATTTTAGAGTTTCACATTCACAATTGCGATGACTGATGTGCATTTGTGTATGATTTAAGTAAGTAATTAGGATAAATAATTGTCTATTTAGGTATTGAGTTTAATTGGACTATGTACTATATGGATATCTCTTTTTAATTGTGATGTGTTTAATTTTAACTGAGTTGAATAAAATTTAAATTAATATATTTTCAAACTTTTTTTGTAAACGATTTGATGGGTTGAAATGATTTACAAAGATAGAAACCTAAACCAAATCACTTCAAAGCGATTTGGTTTGGTTCAAAATCAAAACAATTCGATTCAATTTTGTGGTTCGACTATTTCGTTGTTTAGCCTTAGTGTTTGATATCCAATACGAACAGCCTCTAGTTGAGAAAATAGGTTTTAACCGTCATAAAAAGTTAGATAATAATTTTTAGCCGTCATTAAAAGTCAAATATGAATTGGTGGCATGTAGTCATTGTTGTGAATGAATATATACATATTGATGCACAAAAATGAGCAAAAAAAAGAAGTAATCTATGCCCTTTAAGTAACAGAATAATATAAAGGAAACGAATATATCATGGTGGTAAGATATTTAATTATGATAATAATATAATATATATTCTCTTAACATCCCTTACCTAATCTATAAATATACATGACACAAGAATTACTCAAAAACATAAAAAAAGGTGACACTCTAATTATACATTATGTCAAACTTAATATACCTGTACCATAATTGTTTCAATAAATAGTCACTCAATCTACTTCTACGACTCTTTTCGTGAAGCACTCCTCTAATTATACATGCGACGAACTTCAGTTTTTGTAGTTGGACTCGTTTTCAAATACATATGTTGACAATAATTATCACTTTTTAATAATTTATAACATATAATTGTTGCTAACACGATTTCTATTTTTTTATGAAAATTTTTAGGGCAGGCAAATCTTTTAAAACCATGCCTACTTCAGAAAGTAATAAAAACAAGAAGAAGAAAAGCAGCATGAGTAATATCCTCTTTTCTTGTGCAATATTGCCTGAGACAGAGGAGAATAATGATGCACCTGAAACGATTCACTGCTTCACAAGTTGTAAGCATCAAGCATGTTTGGCTGTGTTTGTAAGTGTGTGTTTTTCGTACTTAGCTAATAGAGTGTAGAATAATTCATTAAAGTGAGATTGAAGAGAATTACCTGATTGTGTTGCTCCAAACTGCTTTGAATTTTGTTGATCTATTGTATCGGTATGTACATTGGGAGAAATATGCCACTGGCCCTAACAATAAGCAACTGCACAAGTATTTGTATAAATGAATATTAGTACAGTTTAAAGCAGAAACTATACTTAAGCTGTGCTATAAGTGTTCTAAGTGACAAAGGTGTGGGAGTGAGGAAACTCTTGTGTTGTAAGCTTCATTGATTTAATCGATTCTTCTTCTCCTGTGATCGTCGACAGACTTTTCAAGATGATGAAAAGTTCCAATGGAGAGTTTTGACGGAAAAAATAATTCCAATATTTTGCAGAATATAGTTCAAGATGTTAACATGCAATGAGGACTTTCCGAGGAATTGGAGGATAAGAGGCCAGAATGGGTGGAAGATGCCAAGTAAGAATAACTAAAAGGCGCATATAGTTAGTACCGTCATATATTTGAACTAGAAATCTCGTAGGCATGGAAAATGATAGAAAATCTGCACAAAAGCTAAGTTCCCAACAAATTAATAGGTAATATTTGAAGAAACAATTACATGATTTATCATCTGGATAAGTTTAATAAGTGCATCACTGAGTTATTAAATGTTGATGTTGAAACTAAGGATGAAGATAAGATGATAATTTTGATGTCCTCATTGCCTAAGTTAGATGACACATTGGTGATCACCCTGTTAGTTGGAAAAAGCACATTGATTGTAATTTGTAAACAACCATGCTACACCGACCGTAAATGGTTGACATACAACCTGACCGAACACTCACAATAGGGGGGAGGGCTCACTTTTTTTTTTTATTTTTTTTTGAATTTTTTATTCATGCCCCCTGCACGCATGTGAGAAATTGTTGATGCCTTTGTCACCCATTTTCGAGCAAGGAAGCTTAATTCGATTGTAAATTAGTTATTTGACTACCTTGTTAGGGACAATTGACAATGACAAGCTAAAGGGTACTATGAATGGTCATCAAATTCTCTTCAAAAAATCTGAACTTAGGTGTGGTAGTGTAGAATCAAGAAGAAACAATAAGGGTCAGATAGATGATCATTCTCAATCTCGTTACATGGGATATGTATAGTGTTACTACTGTCACACACAAAAAAAAAACGGATATATTAGAAACAAATTGTCAAAAGTTTAAGAAATATCTTGAAGAGAAGAAAAACTAAGGGTCTCGAGAGACTTCAAATTCGACAAACTTCGTTGATGATAACTATTATCCTCAAGGTGATATTATTATGTGTATTACTTATTTATAGAAATCTAGTCGACTTTTGGATGATAGATTCAAGATGTTGATACCATATGTGCCTGTATAAGGAGTGATTAGATGATTATAAGCCATATGTCTCGCAATGTTCTCATGGCTAATAGTGAAAATTTTGAAGTTAAGGTTAAATATTGTGAATGTGAAATTGTTCGATGGAGTGGTGAGACGATTAACAAGTTTTATGCATGTCCATAGGTTGATGCAAAGTTTGATAATGTTGAAATATGGAAAGAATATAATTTTCAAACCAATGGTGTGAGATTATTTTCTAGTCACACAATCATTCCTTGTTGGCCACCCAACTTTATATTTTGTGTCGCAATGACTATCAAATTTGATTTTATTTCACTATGATCACTCAATTTTATACTTAGTATCACCATGATCACCCAATTTGATTTTATTTCACCAAGACTATTCATTTTCATATAATGTTTTACTATGACTACCCAATTTCATATAATATTTCACCATGATCACTCAACTTCTTTTTATTATTTTCATTAATTTTAAAAGGGGTAAAACGGTAACTTTGCATTATATATAAAAAAAATTAAAATTAAAATTTATTAAAAAAAACTTAAAAACGTTTATTTTAAAATAATTTTTTATTTTATTTTATTTTTCTAAGTAACTTTTTTTAAATAAGTCTTTATTTTATTGTTTTAAGTAACTTTTTTTAAAATAATTTTTTATATTTATTTTATATATATATAATGCAAAATTACAATTTTACCACTTTTAAAATTAATGAAAATGGTAAAAAGAAATTGAGTGGCCACAATGAAACGTTATATGAAATTGCATGATCTTGGTGAAATGAAATCAAGTTGGGTGACCACGATAACACTAAGTATAAAGTTAAGTGGCCATGGTGAAACAAAATAAAATTAGATGGTCAGGTGACACCAAGTATAAAGTTTGGTGAATTTAACCCTTTTTGAGTTATTTGTAACCTAATAAATATGATCTACTTTTTGATAGTTAGATAAGTTTATTAGGTATAATTTTTAAGCAAATACCTTTCGAAGCCTTAGGTTTGGTTTCGTATTTTTGTACTTTTAAGAGAATCAATTATAATTGTACTCTAGAAACAATCACATGCCAAATGAATCACATAACAGTGCGTTTGATTTATTATTTTTAAGATGTTTTCAGTTTTGCAAATTCTGAAAATGTATTTGGTTCGATATTTTTGAAGATGCATTTTCGAAACGAGATCAAATATATAATAGAAAATCCAAAACTCTCTTTTGACGTTTTGAGTATTTTCAGTGAAAATTTTGAAAATACTCAAAACATAGAAAAAATGGGTTTAAATAAAATCTTATTTAGATAAATTTTAAATTAAAAATATAAAATTCTAAAGAATAAAATTTCAAATTTTAAAAAATGAAAATTTTGAAAAAATCTAAAAATCTAAAAAATAAATAATATGAAAAAATAAGGTTATAAAAAATTACAAAAATAAAAAAATAAAAATAATCCAAGCTTTACATAAATTCTAAAAAAGTATTTAAATGAACATAGATAAAAATTTTGAGTCCCCGTCATAAATTTTTATTTTTATTTTCTATATTTTGAACTCAATTTATTATTTATTTTTATTCTACTTTTGCAACGAGAAAAAATATTGTAAAATTTATCAACATTAAAATGTATATATTGGAAAGAAGAATTCTCGTGATTTTTGTGTAATTGAATCACCTTACTTTCCAAACTTCAAAATCTACAATTTTTTCCACTCCAATAGTCCCAAATTCACAATTTTAATCACAATGGAAGGAATTTATTACGCACAATCTAATTGTCTAATTTTGTAAAACTTCATGACAAAACTGTGGTTCTTAGGTCTTTCTAATTTTGATGCATTTTTCCATACGAATTTCACCATCTTCTTATTGTCATATTTTTCTCATCTTGTACTAGACAAGTCATTAGTAGTTATAGGAAGTTGAGGTTGAGGGAGATTGTACGGAGTTGTAGGCTTAAATTCCAAATTACTCCCTCCTATCCAATTTGATATCTTGCGGTTTTGGTTACCTCCACATGGGCGATTCACGACTCGATTTTTCCAATACCTTTCATCTTAAATTCCTCAAAAATTTCAACATTCGGCTCCTGATAAAAAATCGAAGTGCCATCATATGCATCACCGTCTAAACCAAAACACTCTTCAATTTCTTCATAAAAAATATGCTTGCATCCACTGTCCACCAATTCCATTAGAAACACCTTTTGCACTGGCATATGACAATCAGATTGGTGATGTCTAGCTTGGACACACCCATAGCATAGAAAAATTGTCACGTGCTCTCATGTTGTTGATCTGAAATTCAAGTTGAATTAGTTGAGGGCTGCTTTTGACTTGGTCAAAGGAGTTGGTTTGTCTGAACCCATCATGCAGGTCAGCTCGGCATCTTGGGCCAATACCCAATCGATAGAGGTTGGAGTTGGATTGCGGAAAACATCATATAGAAAAATTATCATATTGTGACAAAAGAAGTGATTTCCCCTGATGGTAGCGTCATCCAGACCAACCAATCAAGGAATCATGACAAGATGATTTAGGACACATGTCTAAGGTGTAAGCGTCGTCATGATTCAACCAGAGTCGATATTAAACTTTTCTAGTGCTAGAATTATGTCTAGCTCAACATCATGTCTTTTTAAAACAACTTTTCAGTTATTATCGTTTTACCTCGGCCATTGGACCGTGGTCACCCTATTTGTTTGTAACACCTTCGAGTTGTGCATTTAATTTTATTATGTCAAACTTATTTATTATATTAAAAATAATTGGTTTCTTCTGTTTTTTTATAGCATTCTGCTTTGATAAATTAGAATAGACGTAATTAATTTAATTTAGGAAACAGCGTACTTATGCTATAAATATTCCAACACTTCCATACAACTTATATTATATCAGCGGAAAAAAAATCCTAAAAATCATG
This sequence comes from Fraxinus anomala, assembly GCA_903798345.1. Lineage (NCBI taxonomy): Eukaryota > Viridiplantae > Streptophyta > Magnoliopsida > Lamiales > Oleaceae > Fraxinus > Fraxinus anomala. The sequence continues at coordinate 11,354 of CAIGRN010179157.1, forward strand.
AGAAATATTAACACAGTATATACTATATAGTGAAGATACATTGAATAAGAAAACTATTTATAGATTTTCCAATTATGAAACTGTTGGGAAATTATTTAATTTGCCACATGGGCTGACATATATAATTAATTGCGTATAAATATTATCTTAAAATTAAATCCAAAATTAAAGTGATCTAATAAAGAATTAAGTAATTGGCTTTAGACATCTAAATAAAATATGAGCCGAATTATATGTGTAGAGACCGAATTCATTAGAGTTTGTATTTGACGATGGATAGAATACATATGGAAACTATATATAGGGTTATGATCCTCAATTCATATGCAATTTTCTCATTCTTTGTGTCATTCTATCAACACAAGAATTAATAGAGAAAGCATAGAGGAAGATTCTAAACTCACAATCAAAAACCAAGAATCAAGAAGAAAGATTGAAGCAATTAAATTGACGAACAAGAAACTCAGATTTAAAGATCCAAATTCAAGATTCATTATTCAAGATACAAATCAATAGATCAAGGTATGTTCCGTATTAATTAATTTTCTTAGTGATTTGATATGGAGATCTTGGCAATTATGTAAAGTTTATAAAGTTTAAAATTCATGAAAATTTTTACAGAAACATGATTCATAATAACAATTTGTAGCTTTAGAAAAATATATAAATGACGTACTTAAAAAAAATTTAAAAAAAATGTGTAACTGCTGGCCAAAGCCAATTTTCATATAGGAAGACACATATGTATGAGCCTATATTAGATAACATTAAGTTCATGAAATAACCGTCATACCAATAAATAAATTTCATTAAATGTGTCTCTCTTTAGTCTAGTAACGTGTACTCCAGTATTGAGACAAAAACCTTTATTTGTTACTAACATGATTTTTATTTTCTTTTGTTCTAATTTTTTGGTGAATGTTTTTTAGGAGCCATGTCAACTGCGGATAACAGTAAACCAAAGAAGCAGAAAAGCAGCTTAAATTGCGTCTTCTTTGGAAAATATAAGTCGAAACACAACAAGAATAAGACTGAAAGGCCCGTTACAAACATTGCTATCTGCTCCTATATTGTTGAAAGTGATTCATCAGATGAAGACATTCCTAAAGACAAAGGTATTTGACTCAAAAAAGAAGAAATGTGTTTTGAATAGAATATTGAACCGTCCTCGATGTTCGACATATAAGTTTTTAGGTTTGAATAATGATATCTCAAATCAAGTGCTATAACATCTGTTTTAGGTGGTTCTAGGTAGTGTTATGTGATAGGCTCGTGAAATTAAGTGATTTATTTAATGGTACTTATAATTTAATGTCACATTAGTACCACCCAGGCTGGTTAATACCAATTGTACTAAATAACATTACTATTTAGGTTTTGCCCCTATTAACATCCACTTTAATGAGGTTTTTTTTTTTTTTTTTTTGAAAATGAGTTTTGAAATACTGATTTTTTTGGAGAATGTGCAGTTAAAAAGTAAAAAAAGTTTTAAGTTTATGTACAAAATATTTCATTGTGTAAATGTGTGGTTGAAAATGAATTTAAAAAAAAAAAAAAAAGAGTTTTGATTTAATGAATGTCAAACATGGACTTCTTATTACTTAATAATTTTTTGTATTGTATAATCAACCATACTACAATGTAAATTTTCAGAATCATACTATTTGTACATTGTTTGTTACATCTTTGTTGGCATTCAATGATATATAAAAATCTGTGTAATTGATTGTTTTAAGTATTGTTAGAATCAATAGCAAAAATGTTAGCCACTTCACACAGTGTCAACCAAACTATACCTGTAGCAAAATTGAAATTTTTAACCCTTCGACTTAAAGAGTAACCCGTTAGTCCTTCCATCCCAAGAACCTTGCAGACATCTTATGTGGAGAACGAAAAAAATTATATGGGATGCCCATCAAATGTTAGTGATATACCTCTTCCATGAGCAAGGTTAAAATCACACCAAAAAGGAAAAACCATGAAAATAATTTCGAATTTATTTGAAATAAAAATAGACTCCCAACCCACAAATCCCCAAATTTAAAAATTGGTTCGCTATCAGAAATTAGGGTTCTTCTATTTCTTTAGCTAATTTGAGACAACACACTTGCCTATACTTTTCTTTCGTTTTAATGGTGATAAGCTAAAAAATCATTATTCATGTTTGTAGATGTGAAGAAGGAGGTTCAGATCAAGAAGGAAGACGTAAAAAATGATGCTGCCAAATGAACAAGGTAAAAATAAAAGTTTCGTTTATCAACAACAATTTCTTCTTTGATTAAGTACTAAAAGTTCGTAATATATATTTCTATTTTCCTCGACGATTGGCTTCAAAATTTACTTGAGCTCAACAATGGAAAATGTTATGACAAAATTATGGTTATTTTTAGTTGTTTTTTTAAGCTTTCAACCAATATAACAATACATTGAATAAAATTTAAAAAAAGATTCACCTAATTGAGAGAGATTTTTTTCTTCGCAAAAGGCATTCCTGGACGATAGCTTCCATGATATAAAGAGACGAATTTTAACTAATAGATCCAAAACAAAAAATGTTCAAAATCATATTAAACCAATAAACATTTCCTTGGCACTTTAGCCATTTTTGAACGTAAAAAAAATATCATCATAGAAAATCTATTTTTCTTAATTGTTCATTTTTAACCCAAAAGGTTTCGTTGAGGAATAATATATTGTTGCAGTATTATTTAGTACCGTTAGATTATACGTAAAACAACTAAAATTTTGTCACTGTTACTTTTGACAGCAAAATAGTTGGTCGTTATATATTTTTGAGTGCAAATTTTATAAACTAAAAACAACAAAATTACAACGAATCTTCAATTTTCACGATAATTTTTATGTTTGTTCGTGCTAAATATATGTTCTTTCATGTTTAAACAATAGTTTTGATGAAAAAAAAATATCCTGAAAAGCTTCTAATTTTATTAAAATATGCTTTTAAGTGATTTTATTGCATTGTTCTCAACATATAATACGTTAATTACTATGATTTCTAAATATTAAATTTACAACTATAATGTTATAATATTTTCATACGAACACAACTTCAATGTCCAAAGAGACAAAATTTGTGATTAGTAATACAAAAAGACAATCGATACATATCTAAGTATCTTTATTTGAACTCGATCATGGAAGCGAAGCTTTTTGTACAGTTTAGAAGATCTATTTAGAAATACCACCTAAGGCCCTTTCGTATTATGACTTGCTCAAAATAGCGTAGACTTAGTCAAATGAATTTTGAGTACTTAATAAAATCTTAATTTGACTTGATCAATCATGCAATCAAGTTTCTATTACTCGCATAATTAAATCTTTCTTTTTACGGAGCTATCAAAGGCTCTAATATTTAGACACGGTTAAGTTGACACTCGATTAAGCAGATCAACTATTAATTTTTGTCCGCTCCACTAAAGGCATGAGAATGCCCTCTCAAATTATATAAAATCACATATATAATTACATAATTAGTTTTACCGATATCATATTTACCCTTGTCCGATATTTGATAAATAAACTATGGTAATTAATTTGTTATTCTAAATAATTTTTTTCTCAAGCTATTATTTGCTTAAATATGAGATCATATTTAAACTATTCAGTGGAAAATACATAAGCTGACCTTTTGACCCTAACATGGCAACAGTTTCCTAACAAATACTGGTCGACTACTCGTTCAGTGGAAGCTCCCAAAGTACCTTGATATTTGACCAAATTAATCTAAAATAAATTTTGCGTTGTTTTTCTTCATTTTTTTTTTCTTGTTAGTTTTATTGTAACGAAGCTTATGTGAACTAATCGAGAAATTGATTTTAATTCCCAATACGTTGCATGCTCAGTCAAACAGTATATGCAATATTCAATTCAAATTAAAAACAAAACAAGTTATCTAACTAATACATCAAAGCTACTACTTTTAGGTACACAACCCAACACTCTGGTTGATAATTTTGAGCGTAAAACTTAGGTTGAACATTTTTGTCGAAAAATATTGCTCTCCATCTTCCAGCTTGGGAGCGTTTTTAGCTCGACAACCTCTTTGGGAGCTTAAGCTTGGTCTGCTGTGGCCACTTTCTCGAAGATCAATTGTTCACCACCCTTTTCATTTATTGCAAAGCATTTGTAACTGAATATGTTTGTAAAAACAATTAACATTTGGAATTAATATATAAAAACCATAAAATTACTTGTGATAAAATTAGCAATCACGAGCAGAGCAAGATAGTCTTGTTCGACTTATGAATTTATACCTTTGTTTGTTGGTGTTGAATTTAATAATTATGATCTTTAATAATAAAGTCGACAGAATAAGTGGACATTATGCACATTAATAAGAAAATGCATTTCATGATGTGATGTGATAGAAAATATGTAATTATAATATTATTTTATTGAAAAATGTGTAGTTGAAAATAAACATTGAAAGAATGAAATTTGAAAAGAATGTGGATCAAACAGAGACAAGTTCGCACATGTCATACACAATCTAATTAGTATTTTATTGGACATGCAAGTGCATGTGGATCCATTTCTAGTATTTTCCATTATGGGATTCTTTAATTCTTTTAGATGCGAAATTTGTACATTTTGCCCTTCTTTGATCCCTATTTTTGGGCCAACATGCATCTTGAAAGTATTTTATTGGAGAATGTGTGGTTAAAAAATAAGAGAAAATTTTAAATTTATGTGTAAAATTTATTTTATAGGAGAATGTGAAGTTGAAAATGAGTTTTTGAAAGAATGAGAACCTAATATATGCTTAATATTATGAAAAATGCTACAATTACATGGAATAACTCACAGATTTTTAACAGGAATTTGAATGGTAGCATCATGTCCATCTGTATGTCATTTTCCCTCTTCCCATTTTAAATATATTCCCTCCATTTCAAATTCCTGTAGCAATTCTGTATAATTTTTCCATACTTATAGCAAGATTCTAATATTATTACCTTTATCAGATCAGGGATAGACTAACATATCTGATTAAGCTTGAAAAGCTCACCTATAAGTAAATAAGAGTATATTTGGCTCATGTTTATATTGTTTACATATATTTAAGTCACTTTTTATTCACAAACATGCTATTAGTATTGCGTTGTTTGCTATTGAGAAATGTCCACTTAACCATATCTTCCAATTGAAAAAGTAATTGTTTGTTATTAACTTTAATTAAACAAATGACTTATTTTAACAACCAAATAAGAGATACTTTTAAATAAATAAGTATTTTACTTAAAAATAAGAAAAAATAACATGGTGGCCCTATCGATTCCCTTCATAAATAAATAGAGACTCTCATTGGCTCAGAACCCCCCACCACCACTAGAAAAAAAAATGAGCATTTTCCCAGAACCCGATAAGCCACATGCGGTGTGCCTTCCATTTCCAGCACAGGGTCACATAACCCCTATGCTCAAACTAGCCGTACTTCTTCACCACAGAGGTTTTTACATAACCTTCGTCAACACCGAATACAACCACCGCCGCCTGCAAAAATCTGGATCTGCCGGAAGTAACTCTCCGGACTTCCATTTCGAGACAATACCCGATGGTTTCCCGGAGGCACATTCTGATACAACCCAAAACATCCCATCTCTCTGTGATTCCCTTAAAGAAAATGTTTAGCAACATTTCGCCAACTTCTGGTGAAGCTTAATTCTTCACCTGAGGGCATCCCGCCTGTGACCTGTATAGTTTCCGATGCCATAATGTCGTTTACTGTTGTGGCTGCCGATGAAATTGGTGTCCCATGTGTGTGCTTCCGAACAACAAATGCTTGCAGCTTCTTGTGCAATAAATACGTGCCAGTACTTATGCAGAAAGGGGTACATTTTATTAAATTCCACTTAAAAGGTCAATACATTAAAAAGAGCAGTCCAATCTTTATATGTTAAACTATATTTTGATAATCAGCCTATATAAGATTTATTACTTAACATGCTCCGTAAAATGATAGTTCGTTTGAGTTCATCAATCTTGAAATTCACAAGCTTGTATTTTGAGTTTTAATCGAATCAAATTGCTAGTTTGATATATATATATATATATATATATATATATATATATATCGTAGCGGAAAAATATTTGATATCGGGCTCGAAAAATCAACCAAATAAACACCAATCAACCGGCTCGACCCAACAACCCTAATTAATCCTCACACTATTTGCTATCCATGCGCTAAAGCCGACAGCCCGTGCATATGCATTGTAGAATTTGTAAGCATCCTCGTGCGGTTCAAATACTTGCCTTATTTGGGGAATAAGATTAACAGAAACTTGAGACACAAACACATTATCGTCATTTGCTTCTAATTTCGTCCCTATTAAAATTGGTGAACAAAAATTCAATTAGCAAATATATTCTATTAAAGGAATTAAATACATACTAAATAAAAAATAATTACAGACATATTTCTATAAAATTAGATACATATTAAATAGAACATTCTAAAAAATATTCTAATAAATCCAAAACACTTTAATAGATATAAAAAATTTCATAAAAAATAGGATTTACGTATACAAAACATTATTTACAACAATATGATTTACCCTAAATATTTTCTATTAGGTCTGCTACCAATAATAGAATGGATATAAAATATTGTACATACAAAATATAACAGAAGGAGGAATTAAATACCTTCGTTTTGGTGTTTTGTTTCTAATAGTGGCGGGGAAGAGTGGAAATTCGTTGTCCAATTTTTCAGAAAATGGTGTGAAATTGTGTTTCGTTTTTTACCTGTGCTAATTGGACAAAAAATGGTAATGGAAATGACTAAAAGGCATCTCATTAGTTGATTTTGCAGGCACAATTAATGTACATATCAGGAACAATACAAGGGCTGGTATGCCTCATTTAAACTTCACAAATAATGGGTCCCTCCAATTGCCAGCTGTCTTGCTACATGAGATATAGGTTCCATAAGGTACCCACAAGGATGTACCATATCCGGACTGTTCTTACTATTACCTATATTGCATCATAGTGATATTCTTGTAGTGCATAATTCTCTCTCTCGAAGTACTATAGTCAATTGGCCCTCCTCACGCTCTTCCTCATTGTTTCAGCATAAATACTTGGAGATATATAGTTATAACATAGAATAAATATTGCTACTAATTATTTATATGTGATTTGGGTATTTGGGGTACGATGTTGTTATCAATGTTCATAGATTTTCAGTGAAATACTATCATTTCTTACTATGACTCATACATGATGCACCAGACAAACTGTGACACTCATGTACACGTGCATGGCATGTGTGAATCTGAAAGAAGTGGTCCTTCATAACTCGTGAAAATACAGATAACGAAAGTAAAAATAGACGATTTTGAATGCTTAAACATGACATTCAGAATGACATGATAATAGTAATTTAAATGGAATTTTCGTACGTGTCTTTCGTACGTGTTGATATCTTTGGATAGTCACGGATAGGATATGTTATGTTTATTCAAAATAGAGAGCAAAAGACAACTAAGAATTCAGATTAAAAAATATGTTTCAATACTTCCAATAGCTAAATAAATCATTTTGAATAAGTTATAATCGTTTTCGAGTTTCCCTAGTGATAGACGCACTTAACCACAATCATAAACCCAATACACAATTCTCTCGTCATTTGATATTATGTGTCAACATCCGGTAAATGCATTGTCATACCTACAATGCGAAACTATATGAACAAATACTCACTAAGTAATGATATATATGAACATATGCATATTTTCTATCATTCCTTTCTTTTTAATTTCATTTTTGGAATCCACGCACTTCTCAATATCTTTACTTGTTCTCAATTTTACACATTATTCGTTGGATTCTGAATCCACTACTGTGTCGTATGAGCTCATATATAAATATGACCAATAAAAAGCAAATTATGACAAATGTCTATTAGACCTACTTCAACTCATTTCACCAAAATGCGCAACTTTCACCCCCATTTTATTTAGCCCCTATTTGGTTTAGATAGAATTCAGATTTTTAGTAAATTTTTATAAAAATTATTGGAATTTATGGTTGAAAAATTGTGAGCTTCGGATAGGGATGCCAAAAAAGCTCGTCGGCTCGAGCTAGGCTCGGAAAAAGCTAGGCTCGGGCCGAGCCCCAATTTGGGGCGTCGGCCTGAGCCCAGGCCGGCCCGTGCGAGCCGGCTCGTATTAAAAATAAAATAAAATAAAAAATAATAATAATACAACTGCATGTGCAGGAAGCAGTTTTAGATGCCTACTGAGCAGCTTTAAATTTTTGTTTTTATTTTTTTATTTTTAAATTCTTTAAGTAAAAAAAAAATATCGAGTCGGCTCAGGCTTTTTTTTTTTTTTGCCAGGCTTTGCTCAGCTTGGCTCGGACCCAAAATTCTGCTCGGCCTCAACTCGTTGACATAGCTAGCTTCAGACTCTCATGAAATATGTAGTTAAAATTATGTGTTAACTTTGAATTGAAATTTAATATATTTTTTTAGTGGAATCAAACAAGGAATTTGTTATCTCCAAACCCATTACAAAAAAATAAATAAATAAAATAAAATCCCTCGCTTTGCTTATTTTAAGATTTTCATAACTAATTTATTTCAAAAATTATTTAATTACATATTTCATTACTACTAAAGTTACTAAATTAAAATTTACAGTTAATTAACTGAAATTGCATTTATAGTAAATTTTAGGGATAATTGCAGCAAAAGTTCCAAACTTTTGAAATACTTGCAGATTTTTTCTAAACTTTTCAATCGTTGCAGCCGTCACCTATAATTTTTCCAACCAATGCATGTAAGGCCATTTTGAACGGTTTTCATCCAAGAAGCCATCAGTTGATCACCAAAATTGAAATTGACTATTTTTTTTATAATTTCAAAAGGGTAAAATAGTAATCTTATATTCATCGCATTAAACAATTAAAATATTCCTAAAATCATAAAATTGACCACGCCGCCAGCACCTTTCAAATCACCCTTTCTCTTTTCACCAAATCACCCTCACAACGTCACCATCACTGCCCAATCATAAATCATCGATGACGGCGATTAATGGTTATGATGGTTCATATTTGCAGTTGAGGAGCAACAATTGGTGAATCTCGCACTCCAAATCGAAACCTCTGTCCCCAATTAAAATAGTTATGAGGAACAATCTTGGAATTGAATGAAATTAATTTCAAATCTAAACATTATTAATTGTGAAAACACGTATGGCTTTGTATGGTGAAAAAGAGTGGTACTTTGCACTAATTGTCTCTTCATCCATGAAAGTTGCACCACATCTTATGCCACTACTATGAAGAATCCATTTTTTTGTGAGTTTTAGGATTTGAATCTGTAAATGCCGAGGTGGGCTTATGTTTCGGGTTTGATTTTTTTCACCAATAATGTATAAGGAATTTATCATATTGTTTTGGGCATCCACAAGTTGTCTCCATTGACTGTCTACATATTTTTGAAATTAATTATTTCATTCCACGTTTGATGACGACGGCGAGCGGTGATGGATTCGGAGGTGAGTGGGGGTACTTATTAGTATTCTTTTCTTTCGATTTTGGTAAGGCGGTGGTAAAGTTCTGGTGGCGGTGGTGGATGGTGGCGTAGCCATTTTTATGATTTTATGTGGGGTGGGGGTTTGGGGATAGGTGGAGTGGAAGGAAGAATATAGGTTTTTTTGGTGGGTTTTTAATAGAATTATTTTAATTGTTTGATGCGATGACTTATACTATTTTACACTTTTGAAATTTTAAAAGAAGTGGTCAATTTCAATTATGGTGGTTAACTAATGAGATGGAAACCATCCAAAAGATCCTCGAATGCAATGGTTGGAAATGTTAGAGGTGGCGGATACAACAATTGAAAAGTTAGGAAAAAATCTGCTAGTATTTCAAATGTTTGGGGCTTTTGCTGCAATCATCCCTAAATTTTACATAAAAAGCATTACACTTGATATCACAATTTAAAATAAGATGTTACATTTAACATTACAATAGAATATTTCACAAAACAAATTTAGAGTCCTACTAGTTTTGTTACTTAATTTTCTGAATTTTAAATGATCAATTAATGTATTTCGAGAGTATTGTGAGCTTCTTTATCCTTGATTTATCTATATGAACAAAAAATTCTTGAAATATGTTCATCTACAACCATCTCATCTCCTAAAATTGGAGCTTCCTTCCAATTTTCAATTGGTGCATCACCATCACGTTCATTCTCGATTATCACGTTGTACACAATAATGCCCGCAATTATTATATCATGTAATACATGTTTTCCCAAAAACATGCTGATCAGGCAACAATTGTGAATCGTGATTGTGAAACGCCAAATGCATGTTCTAGGTCTTTTTTACATCCTTATTGTTTCGTTACAATTTTTTTTTTTTTTTCTTGAACCACCTGAATAATGAATTATTTGATAAAAGTGGATCATTTTGAGTATATATTATCAGCTAAACAATAACACATGATACACCAAATTTGGGCACCAATCAATTTGTCCAACAATTATAATCACCATCACATGTTCGCATTGGCTTTGGCCCCTCTTCGTAATTCGTCGACTGTTGAGAAATTAAGGAAGAAAAGACTTGAATAGTTGAATCAAGCATTGTGCTTTCCAAGATTTCGTGTAACGTCAAATTTGCCTCTATAATGCAACTATATTTAATATAACATGCAAATCATATTGTACTAAGACGTTTAATATATAATAAAAATATGAAAGACACGTTCTTCTTTCATTCCCACTATACAAAGAAACCTCTTGGAATCTAATAATTATGATCTTAAAGTGGGAAACATATTAGCTTGCACATGTTATCCAATACCTAAATTTAGCATTTTATTAATAGTGCAAGACTTCAAGCATGTGAAATCGTTTCTAATATTTTTCATCTTTATTATTTCTTGGAATTCAAAACATGTTCCTATCTATATCATAATATTATTACATATCTCCAATCGAGGGACGCAAGGGCGGAGCTACACGACCACCCAAAAAAATCTGATTTTTTTTTTATTAAAAATCAAAAGGTTCTTTTTTCTACTCTGAGGTGCAGACCACCCAAAAAATCAAAAGGTTCTTCCTTTATGCCCTATTCTGCACTTCTTAACATCTTATTATTTCTAGTGTTCGTTGTGGTTGGAAATTCGAGTTTACATTCTTCAATTCTACTCGTAAAGTATTAAATGCTTATTGTGTTTGTATGCGTGTGTGTGTGTGTTTTCTTGAATAAATATACGGACCATAAGGGAAATCAAGATTTTGTGAATATATTTATTAAGATAACTCGATTTTAGATAAAACTAATGATTTGCAAAGCGACTAATACACTCTTATCAACCTTGAAAAATTGAAGCAGACCATAGGGGAAATCAAGATTTTGTGAATATATTTATTAAGATAACTCGATTTTAGATAAAACTAATGATTTGCAAAGCGACTAATACACTCCTATCAACCTTGAAAAATTGAAGGTAGCTATCGTTGGGCTATCTGGAAGTAGGACATTGTTTTTATCATATAAGACTTGTTGGCTCCATTAAAACCCAATCTCTTGCCTAAAGTTATATGTCTTCAATCAATTCAAGAATATAGATCTAATTATTGAAATAATATTAAGAGGGTGTATGGTGGGGATTAAAATTAGATTTTTAGTAAGTTTTGTAATATAAGTTTTTGAAATGTGTGGCTGAAAAGACTTGGAACCTATGAAAGATATGGTTAATATTGATTGTTTAACTTTGATTTAGATTAAAATCAGATTTTAATCTGGCCCAAACAGGCCCTAAGTTCTAGAACTTCCTCAATGCATTTTTACGCATCTGGTTCATTTCTCTAACTATTTGTTTCAAAGAAAGTTCAGGGGCTCGAAAAGTGGTGAATAGGGGAATTGGGAATTCAATTTTCATCTGTGGCCTGTATACAATTTCCAAGTACTTTTTTGAAAGAATTTAATAATAAAATAAAGCGGTTTTTTATCTATTGAGAAAAATATATTTAACGAAATTGATAATAATATAATTATACGACTTTTCAAAATATGAAAACAAGTCGGGAACAATTATAGTTATATTATTTATAATAATTTTTGCTATATAATTTTTGCCCACCCAAAAAAAATATTTGGCTCCGCGGCTGGAGGGACGGGCCAGTGCATCCCTTCAGTTTGTCTTAGAAAATGGAAATAAAAATTAGATTTACGTTTTATTGCCTGTTGGTATGGTGTCTTAAGCTTAAATGATTACTGTAAGTGAATAAGCAAGTTTCTTAACCCGCATTAAATCCATTTGACTATCTCTTTCAATTGAAAAGTAAGTATTTTCTATTAATCTAATTTCGAATTAAATTACTTATTAAGCAAGAATTTCTTTTAAAATAAGTAGATATTGTATTTGAAAGAAAGAGAAATGCAATTTAAGCATACCATCGAGAGTCGAGATCTACTATCCAATTTTAATGTTCATTCAATGAATTATTGACATATCATCAATAATTAATATATCATCTCAAATTGACCGTCATTAACTTCATCACTAACCAATCAAATTGATGACATGTCAATAATTCATTGAATGAACAGTCATTTTGACAGCAAAATTGGACTGCAGATTTTATTTCTACCATCCATTCATAACAAGTAGAGACTATCATTTCCTCATTACCTCATCAGAAGAACATGAGCAATTTTTTGGAACCTGAGAAGCCACATGCAGTGTGCCTTCCATTTCCAGCACAGGGACACATAAACCCGATGCTCAAACTAGCCATACTTCTTCACCACAGAGGTTTTTACATAACCTTCGTCAACACCGAATACAACCACCGCCGCCTGCAAAAATCTGGAGCTGCCGGCAGTAACTCGCCGGACTTCCATTTCGAGACAATCCCCGATGGTCTCTCGCAGGCAGATTCTGATACAACCCAACACATCCCATCTCTCTGTGTTTCCCTCAAAGAAAATGGTTTAGCGCCGTTTCGCCAACTTCTGGTGAAGCTTAATTCTTCAACTGAGGGCATCCCGCCGGTGACCTGTATAGTATCCGATGCTATAATGTCATTTGCCGTTGTGGCTGCTGATGAAATTGGTGTCCCATGTGTGTGTTTCCGTACAACAAATGCTTGCTGCTTCTTGTGCAATAAATACTTGCGGAAACTTATTGAGAAAGGAATCATACCTCTCAAAGGTACGTTCTTCTTGAATTATAGGTAAGATAAATATATTTATTTAAATTATGATTTCAATATGAACCCTCACGTGCGTTTCATATTCATCCTTCTGTTAGAGACATAAAAATATTTTCAATAGAATCTTTAAAATTGAAATTCTCTCTCGATTTCAAAGAGTCAATCTTTAAGATTACAAGAGACTCTTCAAATTAATATTTTAAAATAACGAGTGGCTTTGACTCTCAAATTTAAAGAATCAAATCCACTTTCTAAATTAAATGCATTCAAAATATTCTACTTTTTAATGCTACAAAGAAAATGGAAGGAAATAATATAATAATTTGAAGGGACATTAATGAAAATAAAATGAAAAGGCCCACCAAACATCAATCGATCATAAAATAAACTTGCAGAAAATTAAAATTGAACACAAAGAATTATTTCGGCCTAAGCCCCAGAGGTTCGGCAACCACATCTAACGCCTACATCCCCCGTTGAGCATCCAAGATATCTGCTCGAATATACTATTTGGCCCAAAATGGCAATAGGTTACAAAATGTTCTTCCAACACGAGAAAAATACAGAACATTTATCTCTTTAACAACAAACTGCAGATCTATAAGGAATCACTCAAGAAACTTAACAATCGCCTACTGAAATCACGACTGCAAGAAAATCCTTATTCTCACAGGAATCACTCAAAAACACAAATTACAAAGGCTAACAAATATATATGATCTCAATTTACAAGTTCATCAAGAGATATAAAGAACACAAAGATCAAAACCTAATCTACAAGAATAAGACATCTCTCAGAAGAACCCAAAAGATAAAAGAATCTCGAAAGGCAAAACCAATTGAAAATGTCAGCACTGTGCACGTATATATATATTTCACACCAATAAAGCAAGAATCCAAGGGCCAAAATATGAACATGTGTCATCATCTCATAAAAGACGTTCCATTAATATAAAAAAAAAAAGGTATCATCAATAAATACAAATTCAAGCCAACTTCTAGGAGCACATCATTGATCAGTAGTTCTAGCCTTAACAATCTCCACCTTGCAACCAGAAATTTAGGTCAATAAGTGCACCCAAGAACAAACATCATCAATTATTTTTCATTTACTCCAAGTACCTGTATAGCATCACATACTATCAATAGATAACAACTTCAAACAGTTAAGAAACTTGTTTAAAGGTATTATTATCTTAGTTCCCATATCTGAGGGGTTGAATTGGATAGGAATTTTACCAATCTTCATAATTTCTTTAGATACAATATCTCTAATAAAGTGATATTTAATGTCTATATGTTTAGTCCTATCATGAAACATGGGATTTTTGCTTAAATGTATGGTACTTTGGTTATTAGAATATAAAGTTGCATTTTCATCAACAAAGCGAAGTTCATTAATCAATCTACTTAACCAAATGCCTTCTTTAATAGCATTAGAAGCAGCAATATATTCTGCTTCAGTTGAGGATAGAACTACTACCTTTTGCAATTGAGATTTCTAGCTTATAGCAGTATCATGAAGAGTAAAATAATAAGCTGAGATAGACTTTCTATTATTTCTATCTCCAGCAAAATCAGAGTCTGTAAACTCTTTCAAGGTAATTCTCCTTTTATTCATTTTAAACTCAAGACCTAAATTTAAAGTACATTTCAAGTATCTTAAAGTCATTTTAAAGCATTCCAGTGTTCTTCTCTTGGATTACTCATAAACCTACTAAGTATACTACTACTATGAGCCAGATCAGGTATTGTACAAACCATTAGATACACGACAGATCCAATTACATTTGCCTATGGAATTTTGGACATTCTAACAAAATTTTCATCAATTTTAGGACAACACTCAGATGAAAGTTTAAAATGATTTGAAAGAGGCAAAGTAACAGGTTTATAGTCAAACATACTAAATCTTTTCAGAAGTTTAAATATATAATCATGTTAATGCAAAAATAAAATGCCCTTATCTTTATTTCTTAAAATTTGCATACCAAGGATTTTCTTAGCTGAACCAAGATCCTTCACATCAAATTCAGATTTCAACTTCTATTTGATATCATTAATTTCAGATTTATTACAACTTGCAAGTAACATATCATCAACATAAAGTACTAAATACAAATAACTTTTACCTCCTTTACATTTATAGTAGAGGCAAACATCATAATTGCTTATTTGAAAACCATATTTCAAAACAAAAGTATCAAACCTTTTATATCATTGCCTCGGGGCTTGTTTCAGACCATAAAATGATTTCTTTAACAAACATACAACATTTTCAGAATCACCTTTAATAATACCAACAGGTTGTCTCATATAGATTTTTTTCATCTAAATCACCATAGAGAAAAGCTTTCTTAACATCTAATTGATCAAGTTCCCATCTAAATTGAACAACAAGGGCAAGAATGCACCTAATAGTGGTATATTTAACTATAGGGGAAAAAAATTATGTATAGTCAATACCTTCTTTTTGTGTAAACCCTTTAGCTACAAGTCTAGCTTTATATCTAACATTTTTATTCCCCCCCCCCCCCACACCTTATTTTATCTTATAAATCCACTTACAAACAATTAGCTTTTGATCTTAGGTATTTTAACCAATTCTCGGGTCTTATTTTTAAGAAGAGAATTTATTTCATCATCCACAGCAGCTTTTCAAAGTTTAGAATCTTTACAATTAATGACATCATCAAAGGAGTTAGGTTCATTTTCAAATTGGTCTTCATAAGTGAATAATGAAACAAAATCATCACAATCAAACCTTGCAGGAGGTTTGATTTGTCTCCTTTCTCTATATCTTGTGAGTTGGTATTCATCAAAAGGTAGAGGAGCAGAATTAGGTTGGTCTTCAAATTCAGGAATATTATCATTTTCAATAGAAATATCATTTTCATCAATATCATATTTATCAGCAGCAATTGCAGGTATTTCTTTTTCATTTAAAGAAGACTCCACCTTAATTTGAACATCATTTTCAGTCAAATTATTTTCTTTCCCTTTTAAACATCGCATAATAGACTCATTGAAAATAACATCTCTTCTAACAATCACTCTATAGCCTTTTTCATTTTTAACCCATAGTTTATAGCCTTTAACATTTTTACCATAACCCACGAAAATCCATTTAAGTGATTTAGGTTCCAATTTACCAATATTTTGATGAGCATATGCAGCACAGCCAAATATTTTCAGGTGAAAATAGTTAACAGAATTTCCAGACCAAACAGTTTCAGGCACTTCAAAATTTGAAGCACTAGTAGGGGTTCTATTTACAAGATAAGTAGAACTTTTTACAGTTTCACCCCAGAATAGTCTGGGCAATCCAGAACTCAAAAGTATGCATCTTACATTATTTAATAAAGTTCTATTCATTCTTTCAGCTATGTCATTTTGCTGAGATGTGTAAACAATTGTTCTATGTCTTAAAATGTCACGTTCTTTGCAGAAATTGTTGAATTCATAGTTGCAAAATTCCAATCCACTGTCAGTTCTTAATACTTTTATCTTATGATCAGTTTGATTCATAGTTGCAAAATTCCAAACCATTATTTGTTCTTAGAATTTTTATCTTATAATCAGTTTGGTTCTTAATTTGAGTTTTCCAATCTTTGAAAACAAAAAAATATTTCATTTTTTATTTTAATACGAAAATCCAGATTTTTCTAGATTTATCATTAATGATCAAAAGACAATATCTAAAACCAGTCAAGGTAGTTACAGTAGCAGGACCTCATAGGTCAACATGCAAATATTCAAGTATTTGTTTGGATTTATGAATTCCTGATAAGAAAAGCAACTTTACTTGCTTGCCAATAAAACATTGTTCACAAGAACCAAAATCACAAAGGTTTTGTTTTTCAAAAACTCCTTTATTTTGTAAAGACTTTAAACTTTTCTTGTCAATGTGGCCAAGTCTTTCATGCCTTTATTTTGCTAAAGTAAAGGTTTCAGGTAAAGCAGCAACAGTTAAACCAAATAAATGTTTAGCATTCAAAAAATAAAGATCATCTCTCTTAGGGGTACTAATAATCAAATAAGGCCCCCTAAGAATTTTAATGTATCATTGACCCAATTTTATGTCAAACTCAATATCATCCAATATGCCTAAAGACACCAGATTCCTCTCTAATTCAAGAACAAATCTAGTTTCAGGAATAGTACATTGCCATTCTCAAGTAGCAATTTAACAGTTCATATTCCACTAACTTTACAAATCATGTTATTTCCCATTATTACTTGTCCCCCAATAGTTGTTTCAAAATCAAGAAAACAATTCTTATTTGGGCACATATGAAAAGAACGGTCAGAATCAAGTATCCACTCTTCACATAACTTCTTTTCAATATTAATAAAGACTAACACATCTTCAAGATTATCTTTATTACAAACTAAGGCAGCATTCCTAACATCAAATTTCTTATATTTTGCTTCATTCTTATTCTTATAACAATCTTTAATAAAGTGATCAGTTTTACCACAATAATAGCATTTCTTACCTTTTGCCTTATTTTTGGATTTATTTTTATCATTCCACTTATTTATATTTTCATTAAAGGACTTTGAGTGAAAATTAGGTTTACTAAACCCTTTTTCCCTTAGCAAGCAAGCTATCTCCATTATGACTTTCTTTTGTTTCAAATTTAATTTCAAGAGCTTTATTATTTAAAGCACTAATGATTTCATCATTAGTAATCTGAGCTTTATCATATTCTAGAGCAATCTTAATGTCTCTATATTTGTCACTAATGGAGTTTAACAGGACTATAGCCAACTGATCTTTTGAAAACTTTTCATCATAGTTGGCTAAGTCTTGGGTCAACTTGGTAAACATATTCAAGTTTTCATCTAAATCAACAAAAGGGTTCATTGTAAAAAGAAAAGAATTGTTTTGGCAAATAGCATTTATTTGGAATAGTCTTAGTCACATATTTAGCATGCAGTTTAGCCCACAGTTCATAAGTAGTTTTAGTTTCACCAATAGCCCTCACAACATTATCAGACAAGTGCAAGAAAATAGTACTCTATGCAACCTTTTCAAGTTCAGTTTTCTTAGCAGGAAGCAAGTCCACATGCCAACTATCATCTAGAGCCCTAACAACTCTCATTTACATTAAAATTGCCTTCATTTTTTGACACCGCATATTAAAATCACATCTTTCATCAAATTGTGGAACTTCAAACTTAGCAGAAACCATATTTGTATTAAAAGATGATACACAAATAGGAGTTCAAGATATTATCTTTCAATCACAATCAAGGAACATGCAGAACAAACACAGATAAAGAACACAACAATAGAGATTAGAAAGTCTATGTTTCATAGACTTCTCCTGCAAGATCCTCTAGATGCACATCCGTACTGGATTTATCTCAGATTCCCAAGACCTTACAGGGGTCTTTGGACAAAGATTAGTCTCCAGGGGGTATCGTGTATGGTAAATCAGGGGTAAAATCAAGAAACTCCTAATTTATAACGTAAATATAA
>CAIGRN010179171.1:0-12734 GCA_903798345.1 Fraxinus anomala
AAAAATCATCATCCACCAATCTAACAAAACCTTCACCAAGACTTGAAGGAGAAATCATATGATAGTCAATCTCAATACGGGCTAGAGAGGAAGAAGGAACACCCATATCTGCAAGTAACCAACGCATCCACTACTAAACCAAAGGGAGGCAAATTCCATATCCAAATTAGTTGGATGCAAATTTCAAAATCCAGCTCGACAAATACCAAATGAATTGGATGCAAATTTCAAATTATTTCAAATTTCGGATACACCGAACCGACTCCAAATCAAATTCCAGATGAACTGGACATATACTAAACCAAATTTCAATTGAACTAGATCAAATTCTAGATGAACTAGACATATACTAAACCAAATTCCAAATGAACTGGACCAAATTCCAGATTACCAAAAGCTGAAGAAACTCCAAACAAGTTTAAGAAGAGAAAATTCCCAACTCTTGAAAAAAAAAACCCATATATTCCACAATAAAATCAAACCAATTAAATAATTGGCCCAATTACTCCAACAGCCCAATAAATTCTCACAGCCCAAATTCCATCAATTATCTCACCAATTTAATAGCTCAAGTGAAGTAATGGCCCTAATAAATTATCACACGCTCAACAAGAATAAAACCTCTGAAAATGTAGCTCAAATCTTCCTTCTCTCGGAACATAGCTCTCTCTACAACCTGCTCACGATGTTGCCGACTAAACTGAGGAACAAAGCTGTCGAAAAACCAACCTGACCAGATCTATTACTTATCTCCAGGCGAAGGCCCAAAACCATAACCAGTCGTTGTCTTCTACACAAAAATCAAAATCTAAAGCCCAATTGATTTCAAAATCACATATCGGCTGGACTCCACACCAAATCATGCTACACCTAACAAAAATAACAGATTTGCTCGCCAATTTTCACCTCCGGCACCGAAGATGAAATAGACCAGACCTCGAATTTTGAAAAACAACCACCCAGAAAGCTGAGTACCCAAAGACAGAACCAAACTCTCTCTCTTGAATTTATCTAGATCTCAAATCAGGAACATTATGCTTTATGGTGCTACAGAAACTGAGTTCTGGCCACCAGAATGCGATGCGACTTTGTAGGGATACATCCGAAAAGAAAAAAAAATATTGGTAGCCGAACAAGCGGCACAAGGCCGCTTGCTGGAAACGAAATTCAAAAGTTAATTTATTTATGATCGAAAATGCTCTGATACCATGTGAAAAATAATATAAATTATAAATAATAAACTTGTTTTTATTACTAAGTAAAAGACCTTATTTATAGGGTATAAATAACTCTAAAAGGAAAGATTTGCATAATAATTATATAATCAACTATTAAGGAAAGTAATCATACACTATTAGAAAAATATTATAGAGATTATTCTTTTCATATCTTCAACAGATCTGTATCTATTAAATTATTGTTTGCTAGCTCAAGTTCAGAATGGCCTATTTATTTGGGTCAAAGTAAAAAATACCATAGTATAAAACAAAAATATTACATTGTTAAAATTGAAAGTGAGTAATTCATAAGTTGCCTTATTGGTGCAAGAAAAAAAATCTTGTTCATTACCGTGTCAATTTTTATTTTGTCCACTTTTGTTTCAAGTTGTGTGTTAATTAACAATCACATTTTGTTGCTATGAACACATATATATTGTCCTTGACATGTTGGATGAATTGTAGTAGAAAGTATATGATGATATTAGTGTTGGATTTTTATTTAAATATGTACAGTAAAATGAAAATAATTTTCAATATCCAAAAGGCGGATCATGTACCTTTGTGTTTAGATAGAATGTGTGATAGGAGGTATACTTCAACGATTTTCATAAGTTAGGACTGTTTGAATCTAATTTATCATGATCTCAGCAAATCACAACTTTTCAGATGTCAAACATCTAGCAAAAATCTGCATGACAAGAACAAATTGGAACTCCAACTACAAGAAAAGAGCATGACCACCTATTGGATACTAAGAGAATTAGGTTTAGGATTAGTTCATATTTCCCCTATGCTGGCAATAATAATGACCAGTCTCCAAAACTCTAAACCAAATAACTATGTACACGTAGGTTATTGCAAAATCTAACTCTAATATGCCAAAGTCAGTAGTCCAATTAATACTTTGGGCCGACAATGGTTACATCAGCCCAAAAATTGGACCTAGCATATTTATCTAACATCTCCCCTTTGCACATAGGTCTAATGTCAACTCCAAATTTTCAATTCTCGTCTTCTTTGTATGATTCATTTGGTTGCGGACAAACATCATGACGTTATTATACTAATATGATCAGAGTAAGATAAATTAAAACGTCCTTCATATTGCTCGAATTTAATGTTGCACAGAATTCAAGAGAACGGTTATGTCTAAAGTGTGATTTGCTGAATCTTTGGCATCATTGCCTCTGAATTTGTGGTTTTCCTTTTTTACTTTTATTTTAGTAATTTTTTTTTTGTCTATAATCAAGAAAACATATTTCTTGATTATTTTTATTATCTTTGCACAATATTATTTTTGTATGTGAACTTTTTCTCAAAGACCAGTGAAAATAATTGCTTAATGGATCTTGAGTTGGACTAGTGACTATAATTTGAGTTTATCGACTTACGACAATTCATAATGTAACTCATCTACATGAGGTTTGCAAAAACAATTACTTGAGATAATTGATTTTTACCTATTTTCCAATTTTTATGGGTTATTTATGTGGTTTGTTGTTGGTTATTTAGAAAAAAAGTACTAGACTCTAAAATCATGTACCATGTATTGTTTGAATAAGTATTCTAATTTTATGAAATGATGTACACAAATTTGAAGGCACTTAATGTGCACAAAGTTTAAGCCACCTAATGCTAGATCAAGTAAAATAGACAAAATCATTTGAGAAGATATCATGTGGCAGACGAGTATTCAACAAGTTATTCAAGTTTTGTTGCAAAATTTTAACGTATGAGTTACACTTTATATTTAATTTTCTTTGCATTTTAATTTACACTTTTGCAGGCAATGTTTTTTTTCTTTTTTTTTTTCGTGGGTTTTGTTTTACATACTTTGTTCCTTTCACGACTTTAAGTAATCAACCCTTATTATTAGGCTAGTTCTGCATTGCTCAGGCACAATTGTCATCATATAGCATGACTATATCTTTTAACATGCTTGTGTTAACTTTTAAGTCTATTTTTATTATTCATAAGTAGAACTTACTAATTTGTAACTTTCCTATTTTATATGTGGAATATTTAATAGTTAACTCTACTAATTATATAAAAACTTAAAATGTATAGTGTATTATTATTACACACATTATACTGTGAATGTTTTGCTATTTTCTACTATTTTTGGACGTCAACATATAAATCCTTTATTGGCGCTTACGACATAATAATATGTATACTTTGTAAAAATGTTGCATACGTGGTGTACTTGTTTCATAATTTTTGTTTAATCGCTGTTTCATTATCTAAATATAGGAGTATCATGATTGGTGTGACATGTGAGTGAAATCTGTAATTTTATATTAGTATTGATTGAAATGTTTCTCTTAATGCAAAATAAGTAAGTTTTGATTAACAACAATTGAATTACTTTGTGATCATAAGAATACTCTTTTTGAACAAAATCTGATGAAATTGCATTAATTATGACTAGTAAATAGAGTAAAAAAAAAGCATGAACATTTTTTTTTTCAAGAAATTTTATATATTTTAACTTTACATATATAGTGAACTGACATTAAATTAAAAATATAAGCCTAATGAGCAGAGAAATAGAAGATAAAATATTACAATAAGAATTGAATTACTCCCTCTATCATATAAAAGTAAATTTGTTCTCTTTTTTCGTTTGTCCCAAATGATGATCTACTTTCCTTATTAAGAGTATAGTTGATTTCTCAGTTTTCTAATATACTCACATTTAACGTGCCTTGTTATCAACGAATATAAATTACTTTTATTTAAATCATTATTTAATGTGGAATATATTAAGAAAAGTGCAAGTACAGTATTAATTACATTTTCTTAATCTGTGTGTAAATGAAATCAAGTCTCTATTTATCTGTCCCAAATTAATTCATTAATTCAATTTGACCCACAATCATTAAAGTGGTCCAACAATTCGGCCCAGTACATTAATCCAACAATCTCAAAGACTATGTCCAACATCACTTCTAAATTTGCAATTGTCGAATTGTGTATGTGATCTATTAGGTTGTCATCCATGATGGAAAACGTCATGATATTATTATCTTGATCAAAGTAAGATACTTAAAATTTTCTTTTAAATTGTAATTAAGCTATCTAGATTAATTAATTCACGACTATCCAATAAATATTTTCCAAACTAATTTAGTGCCTAGGTTCACCTTAGCTATTAGATCGAAGAAAATGTATAAAACTAATTAGAATGCCCGCGTCTTTTTGCACATAGACTTGGATTTGGAGGTGAAAAGAGAAGTTGGTCGCCATTTCCACGCCTTGCTCATACACTGAGAGGTTCTAAGTACCAAACCTTCATATGTAATTGCATCGTGCAATGAAAAACTAACCTAAAAATAAGTTTTGAGGTTTGATACTCCCTTAAAATTTGTTTATACATTATATATTAAAAGAAATCTTGTTTCTTTAAACAATTCACATGTTTGATCTTTTCATATTAACAACAGCAGGTAGCAAAAGTCCTATTTCCACAAAAACAAAAATAAAAAAAATAAAATAAAACATAAAACAAAAATGTGTATATATATATATATATATATATTCCCAACAGGCATAAATGATGACAGGCTGTGCTCGTGCAATGCAAAACTAACCTAAAAATAAGGGTTTATCACTTAAAACGTTTTCGAAATCAATACAGAATATAAAAAACAAAAACTTCAAGAGCCTGCAAAGTGTAAACTAAAATGGAAAGGGAATTAAACGTAAAGTGTGGCCATACCCTTCCTTACAAATTTGCTGTAAAAGTTGAATCACTTGTTGAGTACTCATAGTATAGCTACATGATTTATTTTCAATTTTTTTAAAAAAAATTATATTTAGCCCTTGTTTGGTTCAAATAGAAATTTTGATTAAAATCTAAGTAAAAATTAACGTTTAATTTTAACCGTACATTTCATGAGATATACAACTTTTCAACCACATATTTTACCAATTTTTGGCATAATCTACTAAAAATCTTATTTTTATTTGAACCCAACATAAGCTTACTCTAGAATTTGGTGCTTTTAACTTTGTGTCCCGTCATTAATTACAGAATACTGATTCAAGCATAACAAATGACATGGCACTAGAATATACCACTTTATTCTCCAAATAACCATATAGTAAAACGCAAAATCAAACCATAAAAATGGAAAATGGGTAAAAAATAATTATCTTACATACCCATTTTTTTAAAAAGATTAAATAATTATTTTGAAGAGTTTTACAGAAATCTCATATGGATGAGTTACATTATTAATTAGCTTAAGTTGATAAAACTCAAGTTATACTTTTTAGTTACTAGTCCAACTCAACAATCAATTAAGTAATTTTTTACATTGATCTTCAAAAAAAAATGCCACGTACAAAAATAATTTTGTGCTAATCGATTAAAAATAATCAAGAAATATGTTTTTTGTTTATTAGACACAAGCACACACACAAAAAATGACAATTAAAGAAAAAAGAAAACCACAAATTCATAGGCAAAGATTCAGGCAGCTTGGTAAAATTACACTTTCATAAATGTTCTCTAAATTTTTGTACAGCATTAAATTCATGCAATCAAGAAATTATATTTTTATTGTGTTTCTTTCTTCTGTTTTCCTTCTTAGTAGAGCACATGTCAATTGTGTCCCATTATGACTTATTATTGGAGCTATGGTAGGAGCCCAATTATATGAAAATAACAACTGAGAATGGGTATTGAATTAATGACGAAATTACAATGAAAATGAAAGCTATGTTCAAAGATTTCGAGAGGCTTAGATCTCTCCCCCTTGGCTGAGCCAATTTACTCAATATTTTGCATATCTTACTCTCTTACTTTTATTCTATTTATAGACCCTTGTAACAAATTTTGCTCTTTAAAAAACTAACCATTGAACGTTCTAGATTGACAAATGACGTGGCAGCACCATGTGAACGGATTGGAATCTTATCATTACCCGCCGCCTCAAAACCCACCTTGTCCTCAAGGTGGAAGTAGGGTTGAACTCCGAAATTCAGAATTGCATATAACTGAACCATTTCTTTGGTAAGAATTCCCACCGAGGCAAATGTTGAAATGAGATATTTCAATCCAAAAGCAGTTAAAAAGTTCCGGCGCCGACCACCTATACTTAGAATATTATCCATAAAAATTCCATACCCGGTCACTCCCCTTTGCGGGCTTTCCAAAAGATGAACTCGGCCAATCGGAAATACAACGATGGATAATATCACAATTGATCAGCATCGCCATCTCTTCTTTTTTGTGCAATCTGCCTTTTTTTGGTCTTTTGCGCAATTTCAAACTTCGAATTAATTATAAATCCCAATTTATCGCCAACCTCTTCACCATTGTCGTCGTCAAAATTTTCTTCTCTATCATCGGTAAGGATTTTGAGCCGAAGACACGTCAGACCCACTTTTGCAATCAAAGCAGATTTTTGAGCGTTTGTACTGTTTTGATAGGCTTGGTACGCTGTCAGGGAAGATAAATAATAAGGGCTGGTATGAATATTTGGGCTGGAAGTGTTGGAGATAACCTTTGGGCTGTAAACATTGTCTTTAATTTCATATGGACCAAAATCAGGTTGAGCCATTTTTACAGGCTCTTTTTGGACCTCTATCATTTGGGCTAAATCCATATTTTGGCCCAAACATTGCTGCCACATTTTGATCTCAACCCCAACCCCAACCCACGGTTGTAGTCCACAGTCAAAATTCCCTTCCAAAACCCATCTCGGATTTGCTCTGTCGGCGTCTTCCTCCAACACCCCCTCTGAAGTCGTCGGTGCTGATACAATTTCAAATCTGTCCAGGCTTTGCATCTCCATCTTCCCTGCTTCCACATGGTTGTTCCAGTTGGGTGCATTTGTCCCGATTCCATCAGATTGCAGTGGAGTTTCAGGATAAATGGCTGGTTCCGGCGAAGTGAATGCAATCCTCTTTTCCTCTATTTTTTGCCATGTTCCCATCATGACTCCTCCAAGACTAAATTCCTTTGATGCCCCAATACTCATGCCTTGTTTGAGGTGTTCCACTGACCTCTCTATGCCCGGTAAGCACCACATCTCGGATTTCAATTCCTTCATTGTTTCCTAGCGCTGATTTCTCTCCCCAACCGTCACTGTTCGTGTGGGAGAGCTCTTGGTCGTCTTCCACTCTTCTGCGATCAATCCAGATTTGAAGAGTTTTGGGCCTGCAAGCTCAGATTTCCCTGGTTTATCTTGGTGGTTCGAGCCACCATTACATGCACCAACCTCATCCAATTTTGGGAAAATTTCTGAAGTTCGGGTGAATTTCAGCTCCTTGACGAGGATATCCTCTTCCAACAATCTGTTCATTGCTGCTTTAGGATGGGTCACTGATGCCACAGATTTCTGAATCGCCTCCATTTTTTCCGATTCAACTGTAATTGCCCCAATTTCATCGCCGCTGGACCCTTTTCTACCTCCCATTTTTTTGATCATCAAGTCTAGCTCCTTCATTATTGCTGCCATGTCCCTCTGAATATCGGGTTTCATTACCTCCCCCCTCTACATCATGGAATTCTGATAATGTCGAAATCTGTCAAGCATCAACCCTTTCAATTCTCTCTAAGATTGCACGGCCCGTTGTCGATCGACCTCCTGAAACCAATTCCATGTTTGCCAGCCAAAACAGGCTGTAGCAGCCTCGATTTTCTCCACCTCCGACACCCACCAATATGTATCTTCTCCATAGAAGATTGATATGTCCAGGCGACCTTGTGCATCCAATCCTGTAGGTCTCCTCTTGCAAACCTGACATTTATTCGAATCATACATACAAATACTTTAGAAATTGTTAAAAAGAAAATTTATTCTTGCCTTACAAGGTCATGAACAAACTACTATTGCTCAAAAAAAAAAAAAANGAATCATACATACAAATACTTTAGAAATTGTTAAAAAGAAAATTTATTCTTGCCTTACAAGGTCATGAACAAACTACTATTGCTCAAAAAAAAAAAAACATAAAAAAAAAAAAAAAAACACATATTGATCATCACAAAGCTTTTTTGGGTAAAAGAGGAAGAGGTTGAAATCAACCTGAAGATTGTTTTGAATTGTGCGGAATCATGAAATGTCGAGAATCAGAATCATGAATATTTTCCAAATACAGTAAGAAAAACCACATTGCAAAAGATTGTTGGATAGATATGACTATGTTGAGGATGAAACTCCCCAAGATCTCGCTACTATGAACATTGAGGATTCAAATGACCAAAAAATTTATGCCTATACCAGAGTGACTGCGCCTATGGCAAAATACAGGTAAATTAGAACATGTTTCTACTTGCAAAGGCGTAAAGTATCATGTTGATAATATCTCTTTAAACTCTAAACATGGTCTTTTGAAACTAAACAAAGTCCTTCTTGTTCCAGAAATAAGAAAAGATCTTTTAGCTATTAATCAATTAACACCAGATAATAAGTGTTCTGCTTAATTTAGAAATAATAAGAAAAGTAGGTTTTGGCAAAGGACAGTAAAAGATCTTAATGCTCTCCATGGACCTGCCGCCTACTACTTCTAACCTTTGTCACCAAAGACTTGGTCGTCCATGTCGGAAAAAAATAAAAAGAATAAAAAAAATAAAAAGTTATATGTTTAAACTCTAGGAAGAATATCAATATTTAAAATTGGACTAAAAAATCTAGTATTTTTGTTTCCTGTCAACAAGGAAAAAGATGTAATCTAAGTTTTAGACTATCTAACGAAATTGCTTATATTCCGTTGTGCTGGGATGTGATACCTAATAAATTTCGGATATAAATGTTAAACGTTGGATTATATTTCATAGGCCTCGATCCATGGATGAGTTGATTATCAACAACCAAGTCTAAAGGTTAGACCCGAAAATAACGTGGAGCTTTCGAAGTAGCTTATGGAATTAATGCTGCTTATGGTCCATATATTTACCTATTAGATGGCTCTTATGGTCTTGGCCCAATTGGTTACATAACCTAAACTATATATAGCCTCTCTTTTCATCATAGAAGCCATGTGTGCGATTTGTAAATTGAGAGAGAAACATGGCTGGCTTTGCACTAAGGAGAAACCGTGTGTTTGCATATTGGAGAAAATGGTGGCTGCCCTTTATTACTTCTTCGTGTTGTGCCTCCTTCCATTCTTTCTCTCTTGCTTTCGTGGCTGCAAATCACCACCTCATTCTTGTCCTTCGTGGGTGAGAAGATTGAAGCAACCTTAAGTGATTGTGGGTTGTGGGTCGGAGCTATTCAATTGTTGGTAGAGAAAGGTAACGTAAACTAAGCAAATCACCAGTTCGAAGATCTTGGGCGAGCTTCCGCAATAATTGGTATCAGAGCTTTAAGGTGATAGACTATGAGCTAGAAACTAATCTGAAAACTGGCAGAGATACAAAAACAAAATTTGTACAGTTTTCTTCAATCTAACCGAATCTATAATTGTGATTTTCGGCCAATCCAGTGACCAGTCGGTGAAACGAAGATGACTAGGATGACATGAAGTTGGAGGTGCTTGTGGCAACACGTAAGGAAGAATTCGATGAAGGTCCCTTCGACAATTTGTTCCTCACCTTATTTATGACATCTTGGTGTTGTTAATTTTGTATTTCAGGCTATAAATTTGGATAATTTATCCCTTTACACATTCGGGATTCAATTTTGCTGGATTAGTTGGTACAATTGCTAGAGGCTTTTGGGCAAATAGTAGTAGCTCTAAAGTGGTAAACCCGCATCTCTACTTAATTACTGACCCTAAAACTTGGTCCTCACGGGTATATTTACTTATCTTGTTTAAATTTCAGTACTAATGAGTTATCGTGTGGGATGACATTAGGATTGAGATTACCATTATTTGTGCTAGAATCTAGGAATTGTTTGCCGTATATGAAATGTTGGATTTAATTGCAAGTTGGTAGTTGCTTTTGTGTTTAGTTTCATTAAGTCACCGTGTGAGACAACAGTTCAATAAAAAGTTTCAAAAGTCATTGATGGCAATTTTCTTCTAATTTGACAGAAGTAGAAAAAGAAAAATATGATAAACTTGCTTACACTTTAATTATTTTATACCTATCTGATGCCGTTTTGAGAAAAATTGGAAAACTTGATTCCAAAAAAGAACTTTGGGAAAAAATTGGAGGACTTATATTTGCTTAAATTTACTCCTAATAAGTAGTACTTGCTCGAAAAAAATTTCAAAAAATGGATCCTTCAAAGGATCTTAATGATAATTTTGATATTTTTAACAAATTTATTGAAGATATTGTTAATTGTGATGAGAAGGTGCTTGAAACTTACAAGGTCATCATTTTACTTAATTATATGTCTGATTCATATAGGGTGGGAGGTTAAGAATGAAGATTAAGGTGAAAAGAGACAACATGTGGAGTGATGAGGTACATAGGAGGAGGAGGAGAAGGAAGTTTAAGCAAATGAGTCTGGGCAGGGCTCAAGACAATATTGTCTTGAGTGATGAAGGTGGTAAAGAGAAGGGCTTGGGTTGAGACAAGTTCGGTGGTAAGCAGTGTTGCAGTTGTGATAATGCTTGATACTTTATGAGGGATTATCCTGAAAAGAAGGATAAGTAGAGGGGTAAGTTGAGAGGTGAGGCAAATGTTGCTATTGGGTCCAGTGAGGTTTATTGAGAGTAAGCCTAGTTATAGTATGTGCATCTGTGTGTAATTCTTTCTACATGTGTATGATTGTTTAATCTTATTGCATGGTTATATGTTCAGGCAAATGTTGTTGTTGGGTCTAGTGATGACCTTAGTGGGGTTATTGAGAGTAAACCTAGTTACCGTATGTGCATTTGTGTGTAATCTTTTCTGCATCTGTATAAGTACTTAATTTTGTTGCATGATTATATTTTAAATTTCAATATGTTTGATATGTGTATTTGCATGAATTTGAGAGCAATCTGGTTACTTTGTGTAATATGCTTGCATGCATAGTGGGTTGGGATGCATTGACAGTAAATGTTTTGTTCTTCTATTGGTGATGTGGAGTATAGTTGCTTGAGGATACATTGATTATATATAGGGACAATGTGGAGAATGACATTTGGATCATGAGAGGCGAGGTGATTAAATATTGGAATTCTCTATATTAAGACTCAGGTGGAGTGTGAGAGTGACACTTGTTTGAGGTAGAGACCCATTATCCCGTAGTGATAGAGGATTCTCCCGTAGACTTAGGATCTATTATCGTTTATGACTTAGACATAAGTTTAGTAAGAAATATAGTGAGCATGACAGGTCATGAGAGGTAATATGTGTTCTCGAGATGCGAGTTACATGAAATGGAATACGATAAGTGTGGTGAGATATTTTTGTGGGCCATTTATGTATTTGTTGCATATGTATTGGCCATTTGATTGATTAAGTTGGTGTTAGTCTGAGGTTCTTTGTGAACATGTTTGAAAGGATCCATGTGTTATGATATGTTATATCTTGTGGCAACCGAATAAACAATGACCAAGAAATATGTTTTTTTGATAATTAGACACAAAAAAGTAAAAACACTATTTACTAAAATCAAAGAAAAAGAAAACCATAAATTCAGTGGCAATGATACCCAATGATACATGCAACTTGACAAAATTACTCTCTCTTAAATTCATGTAGACAAGAAATTTTATATTTTCTTGTTTCATTCTTCTTTTTGCCTTTTTAGTTCAGTACATAGTGTATTGTGCTCCCATTCTGATTATATTATCGAAGCTAAGAAAGCAATTACTTGATACATATTTCTAAGTAAGGATTTGTCTGTTTGTACCGGGGGGGTTGTTACCGGGGGGGTTGACATCAACCCCCCGGTACAAACAGTGCGGTCCTCTAAGTAATCATTTGCATAATAAATTTTCATGCTTTATTGTACAATCACCTGAAAAATAGAATCGAAAATTAGCTTGTCTGTACGAAAATCACATGATGT
Source organism: Fraxinus anomala (assembly GCA_903798345.1). Lineage (NCBI taxonomy): Eukaryota > Viridiplantae > Streptophyta > Magnoliopsida > Lamiales > Oleaceae > Fraxinus > Fraxinus anomala. The sequence continues at coordinate 12,128 of CAIGRN010179171.1, forward strand.
GTATTTTATTTTACGGTATCTATGTATGACTTCGACAGAAAGTTATGGCCTATGGGTGCTAAATTTGAAGCCATATGTCCATTTTAATATACTCATATCACAATTATTTATAGGTTTGACAAAAATGTTATGGGTGCAAACCACTGCGTATGGCTATGTCTTTAATCTTAATTTACAACAATAATTGATGAGTTTGAAAGGACACACATGATAAATTGAAAACGGTGATAGTAGCACAAAAGTGCCAAGAANTTTGACAAAAATGTTATGGGTGCAAACCACTGCGTATGGCTATGTCTTTAATCTTAATTTACAACAATAATTGATGAGTTTGAAAGGACACACATGATAAATTGAAAACGGTGATAGTAGCACAAAAGTGCCAAGAAGAAAATCCTTTCATCGGCCAGTCTCGTTCAAGGTATGTTCCACGAAAACAAATAATGTGATACGACGCAAAAAAATGTGTTTGGACTAAATTATAGTGGAGTGTAATTTCTTATCAAAAATTTGAATATCTTTTTCAAAAGTTACTGTAAGATTTCTATAGAGTTTTTGATATTTATAAAACGAAAAACATTAAAAACTGTTTTTGAGTTTTTGAATG
>CAIGRN010179198.1:0-11897 GCA_903798345.1 Fraxinus anomala
GATGTAATTAGTGTACATGATATATCATTTTCCTCAGCTTACTGTGACTTCAGCAGATAAAAGAATAAATCTAACATAAAGGTATCATTTTCCTCAGCTTACTGTGACTTCAGCAGAAAAGTAATTTGGATGGTTTGCATCTTGGTTCGCTAATTTGGCCTTAGAGATGAGAACCTGAACAGCTTCTTCCACCTTCATCACGAGTGAATCTGAGAATTTTTTTTATAAAGTCATGTTTAGTATCGATTGAAATTGAAATTTTAATCTAAATCAAAATTACCAATTAATTTTAATAATATATTTCATGAAATCCATAACTGTTACTTTTATCAAAATTTACTAAAAATTTGATTTTAATCTCCATCATACAGGGGCAAAATCTCAATAAATTTGAATTTTGATAACATGATAATTTTAAAAATTCTCCGACGATCGTACGCTAATCGGATCTACGAATTGCTTATGTCATCTCAAAACTTATTTCGAGAACTATATTATAGACATATCGAATAGTCAAAACAGATATCGAAAATAGTTAAAGATGTATTAAACATGAGTATTAAAGAAAGACGTATAACTCGCATTTTCTTTAAAAAAATTCAATTATTTCATTAACATTTATTATTTTTTGCAATACAAGTTTCTCAATGTAATTTTCATCATTTTATTAAGAAAATTTATATGGAATATGACATCAAAATTNTAGTTAAAAATACGTTAAACGTGAGTTTTAAAGAAAGACGTCTAACTCGCATTTTTTTTAAAAAAAAAATTCAATTATTTCATTAACATTTATTATTTTTGCGATACAAATTTCTCATGTAATTTTCATTATTTTATTAGGAAATTTTATATGGAATATAACATTAAATTTTTTTTGAAATTTTACATTCGGAAAAGTCATATCCCATGTAAATTTTTGGATACAAAATTACACGGGGTATGATTTTTTTGGACGTAAATTTTCAATTGTAAAATTTCTCCTAACTTCTTTACAAATTCGATTGTGCCTCCTTAACTTTAAACTTCTGGTCCGCCCCTGCTGGTATCTGTTTCTGCTGGTCTGGAGTAGCTGCAGCAAGCATGCTGCTTAACGTCTCTGACCCCTCAGAGCCAGTCACAGCAGCAGATCCCTCATTCATCTCAAGTGAACGCCCATTTGGCACGTACTAAACATGCTCGGCATGCTGCGAAGCACAGGATGCTCAATTTCTTCTTATCTTACGATAAATTGCAGCAATATAAAATTAGCAGATTGCGAATTTAAAATGTTATATTACTCATCTTGCTATCTTGGTTCAATATCTCCACATTCATATTGTAGCTTGTTCTAGTTAATCAGAAGTACATGCATTTACACATATCATATAAGCTTTACTTGGTATGTGTCTTCCCGCAACAATTGGGAAGTAAATGTGAGCAAGCATAGTGAGGATTTGCATGTTCCCGGGAGTTTTTTTGGCGCTTCGCTAATACTGTGTGGAATCATGGCAACGCTTGCTAGGACGCGCATGTTATTGACTTTCCGTCAGTGTTGAAGAAGTTTAGGACCTGTTTTCTTTACTATTTTCAAGTCGTTTTCTGTTTTCTATTTTTCAAAACATTGAAAATGTGTTCAATGAACTAATTTCGAAAACGCGTTTTTAAAAACAAATTAAAAATTTACAAAGAAATCAGTTATAATCTAGCCAAAATTTTCAAAACGCGTTTTAGGTATTTTTAAAATAATTTTTCAAAATGTCAAAAAAAATGCATTTTCAATAATCTCAAATGAACACTTAAAACACAAAACCCAAAATGAATTCAAAACTCAAAATGCAAAATTAAAACACAAAGAGAACAATCTCTTATCCTTTTTAAACCCCATTTGAGCAAGTTCAAATATTTCGTCAAGAGTAAAAAACTAATTTGTCCCTCCTTTCAAATAAAAAAAAAAGAAAAAAAAAAGAAAAAACGGTAAATATAAAATTAGAATTAAATATTTGTTTCTTGTTTTAATGCATGCTAACTGAATTTTTGGACGAAAATTTTCACCGAGGACAAAATGTGCTAATTAATGGAATATTGAGAATAAGAATGTAATGAAAAAAGAAGTTAAAAACATAAATGTGATAATGAATAAAAGTTTCGAACCTTTAATTCAATTAAATGTTTGCATTAATAAAATATTATGGTGTGAATATAAACTCTTTTGAAAAATTGGGTGTAATCTTATGACTAATCCCATTATAATTTGGTAGTTGGATTAAACGGAATTAATTAGCATTCAAGAATATAGATAGGTATTATAAATTTATCATTTATTATTTCTTGACAAAGATGTATAAGGATGACCACGCTAGTTAAATTAATTAATTGTGTTATTATTCAAAAGAGGTTAAAACCAAAAAGGGAAGCAAATTTTGTAACTAATGAGGAAATTGAAATTAATTTTTAAAGGTTGGAAAAAAGTCTATAGTGATTTTACATGCATCAATTAGTGACATCCACAGTTGATTATGTAAATAAGACTTGCAGGGTGGATTCATCTGCAGTGAAATGCTAATAGCGAGTGACGGGCATAGTGAACTTCCCTACCCATGTGGCACGGTAAAACTGTTTATTGCGAAATCAAAGTTAAATTATCGAAAAGTGCACTAACGGTGTCTCATATACAAATATTATTGCAAGCTTCATTTCATAGTATATTGTGCTTATATTACATATTTTGGCTTGCCAGCCTGTGTTTGTGGAAGGTTACCTCGGGGATTGTCGAAATGTCGGGGGCGAACCGATTGTCTGTTACAATTGATATAAGGGCATATCCGCTTCAAACATTGTGTTGGTTGCAGGAGATTGATGGCATGCGTTTCTGCAGAAATGATTTCGGGATCGCTAGAATGAGAAAAAAGTCATGAGATATGTGGCAAAGCATGGTTGCCAATCAAGTGGAACTCATGATGGGAAGCTTTGAGGATGATGAAAGTAGGAGCACTTGTTATGTAGTTTTGCCTACTATATAAACGTTTATTTCGTAAAGCGTGACAAAACATTGCAAAAAAAAAAATTCAAATGTGGAGGCATTTGTGTTGAATGCTTCGACATGCGCTTTGATGCTGCAACTAGAGGAGCCATCAATATGAGAAACCACTGCAAGGTGTAAAGGGTGAAGTTTGGTGTTAAAAGCGACATATACAGGTTACTACAGGAAGAGGTGCAAGGGACACTGAATACCCATACATCAAGGGAATGATGCCGCAATTGTAGAAAATTTTCATACCCACTAGCGTGGAAGAGAATACAATGCTAAAATTGTGCGAAGATGTGAGGCACACGTTTTGTTACGAGAGCGTTAGCGAATTGAGTGGAGTGAGTCACAGGCCTAGTAAAATTCCTTATCCATGTGGCACGACAAGATTTCTTATTGCGGGTTCAAATTTGAATTACCAAAAAGCGAACTAATGGTATCCCATATGCAAGTATTATTGCAAGCTTCCTTCCACAGTATATTGTGCTTATATTATATATTTTGGCTTGCTGGCCCGTGTGTTTGGGAGGCTACCCCCGGGACTGTCGAGAACTCAGGGGCCGAACAGGCGGTCCGTTACAAGCAGCTGCAATAAGCCTTATGGTAAGGGATAGTAAACAGTTTGGATTATTTTTCCAGCACATCATGTATCATTACATTGTAATAGCAAATCAGTGCCATATGTTTCCTATAAGCCTGTAAAAACCATGTAAACTAAATAGGGGAAAAAACACTTGAAGTAACTTGGCAAAACTTAAAAGACTTGTTCGCCTATGGAACAATGTTATACAAGTTTAAGGAAAAACAGCACAAATATCCAATATATTACAGCATCACTGCTTGGTTATAGATGTCTTAGCAGCAAGATGGGTAAGTGCACGCTTATGGTACGTATAGCGCAACTTCTTGTACTTTTGTACAAAAGATGTAAGATCAATCTCCCCATCAAGAAGCTGCCTGTGGAGGGCCTCAGATTCCTCTTCTGTTTCATTCATTGCCTCTGGAATAATAATAAATTATATAAAACTTATTTAGTCTAACTTCAAAGAAACCCTTTCTGAGCAAATGACTTAAGTAAAAATAAAAAAAATAAAAATAAATAAATACTAATAGCAGGTATGTGTATATCAATTTCCCAGTAAAGCCACCCAAGAGTTCTAGATGTAGGTTGTGCACTCTAGATTTTTACATATTTGGTATTTTCTGAAGAATTTATTTGGAATATTTATCAGAGAAAAGAGAAAATTCCTAACATAATTAAGCAAGGAATGAGCTCGAACACCACTAGGCAGGAACCAAGTATAACAATCAATTATTGATTGATGAAGAAAAAAATTTATTCGATGCATCTTTATAGTGGTAATAGATGTCAGGTGATAGTTATGAGTTCATGAAAGGTTCCAGAATGTTTAGGGAAATACTGTGTTCAATGGGCTTCCTTCATAATGTTTTTGCGGTGCTCAAGTGGTCATAGAAGGCTATAGACAGAATACTAGAAGCCGTTGGAGAATGCAAGACCATTATAGAAGTTCAGAGAGAATGGTAACGTTTGCATCTGTGCTCATCTTAAATTGGAATGAGTGAGCTTTGTATGTATGTAGAATAACAAATATCCCCAGCAATGGAAAAATGCTCAGGTGCCATGCTCTTTTGCTGCTTTTCAGCAGGAAGAAAGAGAAAAATCATTTTTTTTTAAATGTCAAAAACAAATCAGTAATCTCAGCAGACTAAACTACCATATGGCGAAATTTCAAACTGAAAAATGAAATTTAACCTAACAACTTTATCTTTTTATCAGAAAGCAGAATTTGATATAATTCACAGTTCTATAATTCACCTTGAAGTCGATGGAGGAGTGAAGCCGGGGAATAAAGTTTCAGAATCTCCTCTTTCTTCCTCTCTAAGTCATGTAACTTTTCTTGGGCAGTAGCCAGCTCAGTAGTGCGGATGATTCTGCACTGCACCCACAAAAGAAGAGTAGAAAGTGTTAAAATTTCGATAAAGTTCAGGAATTAGAGAAAACTGAGGGCAGATGAAGATTGTCACCTGATTCCTGAGCTCCATTATCCGTGGTTCTTTTTCCAGATTCACTCCTACAAAATGTTATAATTATTAACAGATGTGCTACAGTTGTACATAGGACTAGAAAATGAAGTGACATAAACTTACTAGTACGTTGCAGTGTTTCGTTCCGAAGTTCATCTCTCACCTATTAAGTAAACAAACACATACAAGCTCTTAGTTATTCAACACTAATTGTAGATCTTCATAACCTTGAGGAAACAAGGAACAAAGAAACAAAATTTCAATTGGAAAATATAATTCTCACAACACATCTCACCCTATTTTGAGTTTTGACAGGTTCAAGTGAATGGAAGAGGTTTTGATACGCATCCTTGTCAGACAAAAGCTTCCGAAGGTCATCAAGGCTGCGCATATCAAAGAACAAAAAAGACAAAAACTATAATGCATAAAGTAGAAATCCAATGGTTAAGAGTGAATAGTTAATTACCAATCCTTTAAAATCGCTATTAATTTATACCTATGGCTTCATTACTTCTTTTTCATGTTCACTTTTCTTAGGTTGGGGTGGGGTACACTATATATGCATGTGAAGTTTCTTCTGTGATTATATTACAAAAAACTTGTCCTCATATTCCATATCACCGAAATGGAATAAGGCTTAGTCAGTTGTTGGGGATTATGAATTACTCTCTCTTCTCTGCGATGAATCCCTCCTTTAATGGCCCACATCAATCCCCTTCGCAGGTTTTTGGATGATTTATATCGGTATCTAATTATCCCACAATTCATTACATATGAGGAACCCCACTAAACTTCAGTTTGGTCCCTTTAGTGGTACAAGTGCAAAGGTCATCACTTCATTTCAAACATCCCAACAAAAACTATTCAAATGAACTAATAAAAATATAATGGTACGAGGTAGAAAATTTTGACCAGTGGTGGAAAAAGAGCTGGAAATTTGTAAACTGAATATGAAGAACTAATGATATCATTAATCATCTAGTAATGTTTAGGATAAGGATAAAGTTGTGACAGTAAAAAGATCATGGTATGAAATGGGATAGCAAGACTTTACCTTTTATCTTTTAACAGAGCGATGATACCTGCAGCCTCTGCAGGAGAAATATTTGACATAGAGTTTGATCGATCTGGGGGCCTTGGTATGCTGAAGTTGCTGGATGAGCTGGCAGTGGGTGTTGTGGGACGTGAAGAAGTTGAACTGACAACAGATGGTGGGTACCACGAATCTGTAGAAATTTCTTGTGGACGTGGCTGAGCTTGTTGCTCCTGAGAACCCCTGAGGGTAAATGCAATTATAGCACTATAACAAACACATGATCTGAAGCTTGTGTGTCTTAGATATGATAACACCACTAACATCAGCATTTTTTATTCAATTTACTTATAAAACAGAAGCATTTTTGAAATACACAAACAGCAAATAACAACGAGATAAAATGCACAGGAACAGATACTGCAAAAAAATTGAATTAGACTTTCCCACGACTGTTCCAAATGAGGCCAATGATGCTCAACAAACCTGGTCCACCATCCATTACCCAAAGGCACCATGTTATATAATTGCCTCTGTGGACAACTTTATTTTTCCAGCATACTTAACCAGATCATAAACAAACTCAACAAAACATCCACCATGGAAAACTAACCATGGTGCTCTGAACAGAACAACCGTTACATTATAACACGCTATGTTGTACGGCATGTTTTTGAAGTGACCTCTTTCCATAATCTAGCAAACAGATTAGTTTAGAACAATGTGCAATTATATACCTTCACTCCTCCAAAATAAGTCACTCAAACATAGTCTTCGCCAATGATTTGGAGGGTAGAAGAAATATCTGAAGTGGACTATGCATGATTTGCTATTCTATTGAAAACCCTTACTAGTCATCATATCCATCAATACTAAAATAAGAATGAGTCTGTACAGGCTTTAGGCTTGATCAGAAAAGGAATTGTAGAACCAACTATCGGGGAGAGAGCTAAGAGCACAAATGGATCATAGAGCTTGGATTTGATCTCCACTTGGGGATCCATGGGTCACAACCAACATCTCTTCAGTTGCACTAGAATTGGGTTTCTCACCTACATCCCTAAGTTTTTAAATCAACTGATGTGTAGAGAAATCAAATGAATATACATATGATGGAACAACTGCTGTGTACAAGAAACATGATGCAAATCCAAAAAGCGAGATAATTTAATCAATGGTCAGTAAACTTTGCTATTGGTTACTACTTGCTCACCGATGTTTAAAATGTTACTCGTTGCTCACTGACTTTTGTTATAGGTTACTACTTTCTTACCGGAATTTAAAAGGTTACTCATTGCTCGTTTAAAGTTGAATAAAGTAACTCGTTGCTCACTAAATTTTGCTATAAATAACGCTGATGGAAATGATTTGGGTGATTGATGGGCAACTTTGTTCAAAGTTGGGTGAGTAACCTTTTAAATTTAGGTGAGCAAGTAGTAACAGCAAAGTTCAGTGGACAAACAGTGACTTTTCAAATTTTGATGAGCAAGTAATAATCCATATCAAAGTTCATTGACCATTGATTAAAATAACTCTACAAAAAAGCAGATTGATTGCACTCAAAATGGCAATCTCTATAAGCTTCCCGAACTCAGAGACTGCAGAATTTCTTGTTAATAGAGAGGGTCAGATAATGAACTTGTAAGCCATAAATTATATTATAAGCGCCGAATTTTCACTACTTAATCAGATAGAACGAGTGAAAAAGATAAGAAAGAGGGAAAAAAAAACAAGAATTGGCCTTTTCACTAAAATATATGTAAGTAACAAAAAAAATTGAACATCAGAAGCTCATCAGAGGATAATCATACTTAAACAAGAAAAATAAAAAATAAAAACTGAGAGGAAATGACTACCAGAACGACTTGAACATGGCTTTGAAGACGTATCGTTTGTTGATCGTCTAATTAATCAATCAAGGAGAAAATCAAAACCCTAGAGAGAGATTTACCGAAACGCTTTTCCTTTTTCTTTTTTGTTTTGATTTTCTTGTTTCGGATGTTTCTTTGTATCTTCTCGCGCGTCTCGTGACGGGGTATCATTGGTGGAGAAAGTCCTTTGCTGATTAGCAAGGAAAAAAATAAAAACAAAAAGAAAAGAAAAATGGAAAAAGAAAAAATAAGGATCAATAGAAAAGTCCCTAAAAACGTTTTCATTTATGATATATCTTCTACCTATTAAAAATCAGAAAAAACCCCTTATTTGAAATCTTTTGCGTGAAAAACCAACTACCATCAGATTTTTCGTTAAAAATAATAAAAATGTCAAAATTAAAAAGTAATGATTGTAATTTTAGTATCTAAATTTTGTATTCTTTTACAAATTATACTCAATTTTTTTTATGTATCACTCACGATCCCAAACTTTTAAAACATTGTTTTTCACTCCACCACATTTCATCTTCTTCTTTAAAACTTTATTATTTTATTTAATCCCTTCCAAAATCCCTCACCCCAAATTCATGATTATTTTTTCATTGACAATGAAAAATCATACTCCCTCCATCTCATTTATATATGTTTACTTTCCTTATTTTCTTGTCTCAATTATATAATCTTGTTTTTTTATTAAAAATGATTTGTTTTGTTTGTTTACTAATATACCATTATTTCTTTACTACTTCCAATAATAATTTACTACTAGTTATTGATAATTAAATGAGGGTAAATTAGAAAAGTTATTGGCAAATATTGTTTTTCCAATAATATTAAATAAGATTTCTTAATCCGTATGAAAAATAAAACAAGCCTATATAAATGGGATGGAGGAAATAATCAATACACACATATACAGAATTTAATAGAGACAATATTCATGTGGCTCAAATAAGTGCAATTTAACGATTTTAAATTGAAATTAAAATAAATTTAGAACACATACACAGTGAATGAACACATACCTGAAAGTGGTGAGATAGAAAGAACACATACCTGAAATTTGGAAGGGATTAAATAAAATAATAAAGTTTTGGGAGAAGAAGATGAAGTGGGGTAAGTTGGAAAATAAAGTTTTAAAAGTTTTGGATTGTGGGTGGTACATAAAAAAATTTAATTTAATTTGTAAAAGAATAAAAAGTTTGGATACTAAAATTACAATTATTACTTTTTAATCTTGACATTTTTACTTTTTTAACGAAAAATGGTTTTTTGCACAAAAAGTTTCAAATAAAGGGATTTTCTACGATTTTCAATAGGTAGGTGAGTATATCGCAAATAAAAAAGTTTGTGGGAGTTTTTTTTGCTATTAATCCAAAAAAAAAAAAGGTAGATGAATTTCCTTACAAGCATGTTATATTTTCTTTGAAACAGGAAATTTTTTTGGCTTGCGGTCTTGAATGTTTTAGTCAATGTTATGGGGGTGTGGTTTCTGCTATTATCCAAAAAAAGGTAGATGAATTTCCTTACAAGCCTGTTATATTTTCTTCGAAATGGGAAATTTTTTTGCTAGTGGTCTTGAATGTTTTAGTCATCAATGTTATAAAAAGTCTAATTTGTGGCGAGGCATGATGGTCAAATTTCGGGTTAGACGAACCTAAGTGAGATTTAGGTATAAAAATAAAAATAAAAAAAGTGTAAAAGGATGTTTTTTTTATTTTAACATTGTTTTAAATTTTTAATAAATCTAAAAATTATTTAATAATACATATAAATTATAGTACAAAATGCAATTTTAAAAGTTTAACAAAATAAATATATTTTCGAACTATAAACAAAATATAGTATAATAGTGTTAATTGAACAAAAAATAATTAATTAACTTAATATATATAAATAACTATTTATACAATAATAGAATACACTACAACCAAATCAAAGGTACAATATACAGCTAAACTAAATGAATTCCTATCCCGAATCAAATGTTCATAACAAAATCCTTGGAGATACCCTCTATAAATTATTATGTCAATAAATAGGTAAATAACTTTTTGGGCCTTTTAATCCAATTAGATAAAAGTTGAAAAAGTTAAAAACAATTAAACAGTAATAAAAAAATGCGGCTTGATTAGCTGCCCAAGACCTAAGCGTGGTGTTTTCGCCACGCTTCACGCTTCACACCTAGGTGCTCAATTTACAACATTTATTTTACTAAGTATAGCGTCTCTATTCTTAATTTCGTTGCATATATCCACCACACCTCGCGCCCAAGCGCACTATTTACAACATTGGTTTATCAAGTGAGTATAGCGTCTGTACTCTTAATTTCGTTGCATATATGCTTACACTTTAAATTTTATAATGACTTGGTCCAATGATTTTCAACCAAATTCCATTAAAGCTTCAAATAGCTGGAACATAGAGTGAACAGTAATGAGAAAACGTTAAAATGCAATAGCATATTTGAAAATGGGGGTAGAAATGATGGATTGGACTTGGGTTAAAATTTCGAACTTGATTTTGAATGATATAGGCTAGATTGCATTTGTGCCTTATATAAAAAGGTTGAACCCCAACTTTGGGAATCCCCCACCGCCCCGCCTCTAGAGCATTGTGGAGGAGGTAAATCGCGGGATGTGCCTCAGCAGGCCAGGGTACAAGAGCTGCCATACTAGTGATCACAAAGAGTCAAATTCCAAACTTTGTAAGAGGCAGGAATCGAACCCTCACACTGCGGCTGNCCTAAAGCATTGTGGAGGAGATAAATCTCGGGATGTGCCTCAGCAGGTCAGGGTACAAGAGCTGTCATACTGGTGCCCACAAAGAGTCCAATTCCAAACCTTGTAAGAGGCAGGAATCGAACCCTCACACTGCGGCTGCCAGCTCAGTAGAGACTACCCCACTCTTGTCCTTTGTACCACTGAGCTATGCCTGGAGGGGCACATTTATGCCTTATATAGCTTTTAGGCAAATTGTTATCAATACACTATGTCAGGTTGGTATGAAAGTTGGATATTCCGTGTTCGAGTCTATGCTAGTGCATTTCCGTGGAGTTGATGGATAATGCAAGAATATGTTTGAAACAAACGTGGACCCAATGGGCTTAACTATTAGGCTCGATTCTATGTGACATATAATGATTTGTATTTGTTCTTTGAACTATAACTTTTCGACAAAATATGGCAATACCTACATCAGGTTATATCAAAGATGAAAATTTCGTGTTCGAGTCGATGTTAGAACATTGTGTTCGAATCGATGCTGGAGGATTCCCATGGAATGGGAGAAAATGAACCATGCTTGAAAACAGGGAATGGGCCCAACATATTGGGCTTCGGGTGGATTCTTGGTGATATAGGACGAATTACATTTGTGCCTTGAACTATAACATTTGGGCAAAATGATGGCAATGCCTCTTTCATGTGTGAGATTGTTAGATATTTATACAATAAATATAATATGTGAAATCAATAATTAATTCAGATGAAGTACCAAATTGGTGAGAAGTGTTGAATTTGTGTGGGAGGCTGGGGTTCGAATCACACTCCACGCATTAAAATATGTGAAGAAATAATTAATTCAGGTGAATTGCTCAATTGGTGAAAAGTGCAGAATTATATTAAAAGGTCTTTTATTGGGATCTTGAGCTTTCTTGATTCAAATAAAAATAATTATTTTTAATTATTTTCGAAATTATTTAATTGGTTAATTAGCCAGTAAAATATGATAGTTTTTAACTATCCAATATCAACAGCCCATTACCACTAGTCTTAAAAGTTGTAAATAATACTGGATCATGGTGGAGGTAGTTACATCATTTTTCTGCCTATATAAACACACATCTGGACATTAGAAAATATACACAAAAACGAAATTTTATCTTCCTATTCAGTGAAAAATATTATACTCAATTTTACATATTTTTTGGAGTACA
>CAIGRN010179214.1:0-10694 GCA_903798345.1 Fraxinus anomala
ATGAGATATTGCCAAAATAAAAATTACCATGAACGGCAAAAACGCTTAGAGGGCCTAAACGACGGAATCTACCCAAAATTCGACGTGCATAGTGATCATTGGCCCGTTTTCTATCGAATTAGGCTAGGAATTCGCCAAAAACAGACAAACCCGAAGTTATCATGAAAACATTATTTTCTCTTGCGATCTCACTTCATCATAAATTCTAACTCCTTATGCACTTCATCAGTTAGTTTGTTAGGAATAAATGTATATATTTAGCCCATCACTGTACATTGAAATATACAATTCTTAATAGAGGAATATATCAATTTTATTCTCTCATTTTCTCCATGTCCTTCGTGCACAGTTCTCTTCTTCCCATTCTAAACCTAACAAATTTTCAAGAATAGATTTGTAAGACTTGTGTCGTATAAGACCAATTCACTTCACGGAGAAATAGAATTTCAATGTGATCTCATTTTTCGATTTATTGTAAGCAATGAAATTTAATAAACTTCCAGATAGTTATTTTTGTATTAAAGTTAAGAGCTCTGTTACTCAAACAGGGCTATTGACAGGGGCTTTAAACAGCATTAGGAGTTGAACTGAGATGCATGATTTAGTCCAAGTCCAATGGCTGCAGAAGCAAACTTGGAAAGGCGTTCAATATAGTTAAATCCTATTCGCTCTACTCATATCGAAGAAAAAAGAAAAAAATCCCACATTGGGTTATAGGTTTCAAGATTAGAATCTCGAGACAGAGTCTGCATTATTTCAAGTGATGTTCTCAAAAGAATTATCAAACATGATAAAAAAATAAAATTTCAAGTGATTACATATATTTTAATTTAAAACTTTCTTCATCAATCAACGCAAAAAAAGAGTGAGCTTGTCGGATTTCAAAAGAGATAAAGTAATTGCATGAGTGGCATCATAGTGATTTTGTGGGTTGTTTATAATATTTCTGTTTCTCTTTTCAATATGACTTTCTTTGGTTCCAAGCAACGTAATATATTCGCGAAATGGGGACAATGCTCTTTTTCACTTTTTTACCTTTTTGTTTCCTTGATCATCATTCGTTGCATGTCTCTCATTAATTAACAAATTACACGTGCATTCTTGTTTTTTTAGTTTTTGATATCGTTGCTTTTTAGGAAAGGATTAATAAAGATGAGCAACAATATATATATGGAAAATATTGGATGAAAAAGTTGATTGTGTTTTAAATTGTTAAATGGTAAAATGTCATGTGGCATTATATAATCCATTATGTAAATTTTGATACATGTGTAACATGATTCTATATATATAACATAAATGGTAACTGAACTTGCAATATTATTTTAATTATGTCATTGCGACCCATGTATTAGTCCACTTAATAGATTTGATGATATGTCGAACAACCAAACTTTCATGGAAAACATAGATGACAACTGGGCCAAAAAATAAACCAAATTAACATATTAAACTGTGTTATCTCTGTTTTGAGTGATGATTTGAAAAGAAGAGCAAACATTTAAATGAGTGATGTGAGACCAAAATCTTGTGTGAAAGTAAAGTTTGGTGACGAAAAATGACATGTTTTAAAAGTTCATCGACCAATAGAGTTTTTAACCCTATATAAATTCATTGTCTATTGCAATGTATATATCTTTCACGATATATCAATTTTATCCAATGGACTAACAAAGTCTAATTTTATTATGAATAAATTTTAGTTTGTTTTTCGCAAACTCAACACGGACGAATGAAATAAATTAAAGAAAGAGGAACACTTGGGAGACATGTCTTGTACTTAATTTAATTATGTATTGATTAGAAAGAAGAAGCAAACAGGTAGAATATATGGCAAAGATGCATAAAACTAAACGCAAAATGGCACAACACACGATGCTAATCCATTGAATTGTGATACCATTTTCAGAATAGATTTCACTGCTATCAATTTTAAAGTTCATTGTATTTGACAGATATGTCGCCAACTAATATGATGGAGATCATATACTAATAAGTCAAGAATATGTACATTGTGTTGGAGATTTAACTTTATTAAGAGACAATCACAGTTTTTTTTTTTAATAATATAGAAATAAAGGAAAGGTTGATACGTGTGATTGCCGGCTAGGGAGGATACAAGTGAGGACGACTAAGGTTGTCCAAAGTCATGCCCCCCACCCCACACCACCAAATTCCTTCCATACTTTTTTCAATTTCTTGCTTCTGTCTATGGTCTATTCATTGCTCATTCAGCTCTACAAGTTCTTACTTGGGAAGAAGAACAATGACAGCAAGAGATTCGCCCTCCTCGTCCATCGATAGTAGCAGCGCCACGCACCCATTTCTCTCGTCCAAAACTGATCTCAGCATCGGCCTCAACATTTCAACTATTCCTGATGATATTGGCATCAATTTGCAGGGACGTTCAACGAGTTTGTTCGTCAAGGTTTACATGGAAGGCATCCCCATTGGCAGAAAACTCGACCTAATGGCTCATTATGGTTATCATGATTTGATCAAGACTCTCCATCTCTTGTTCAACTGCAAAGCCAACATTCTCTGTGAGCACTACTAATATCTCTTTGAATGAACCTACAAAAAAGTAGTTAGTAATATTAATGTAAAGGATGAAAATGGCAGGGGCTGAAAGAGACGAAGAAGATTCGAAATGGGAGAAATGTGGAAGGTACGTATTAACATACCAAGATCAGGAAGGAGATTGGTTGATGGTTGGTGATGTGCCATGGGAGTAAGCTTCTGTTCTGTTCAACAATTTCATATATTCAACATGCTGATGCATGTTTTTTAGGAATGACACACTATTGAATAATCTCTTTGCAGGATGTTCCTCAATGCTGTCAAGAGATTGAAAATTACTCAAATAGATAGATGAATCGTCTCGATAGCAAGCAGCCAGCCAGCATAACAAGTTTTGTTCTTGAGAACTTAATATGTATGTACACAAACAGCAGTACAAGACTTCTATTTTCGGGGTTATCTTTTCTTTTCTTTTCCTTAGTTTTCAACATTTGCGTACCTTAGTTTTCAACATTTGCTTACGCAAATGAATTGCGTTATATAGCATTAGTTTCGACTTATGTATGGTCGATATAAGCTCGTTTGTATCTTTTAGTTGGGTGTGTATGTTAAGATGATCAAAATGCTTGAAAATATTTGCTTTCCCTTTGTTAATAACGTGGTCACAAAACTTTTAAATTGGTTTTTTGGTACGGCTTTGTTCCCAATCTTTTCAAAATGTTATTAATCTACCCTCGACATTTTTGCATTAGACATCCTCAATTTTTTTTTTGGAAATAAAGCCCATGTTTTGTTCAACTTTAAATTGTGATTAAAACCTAAATTTAAATCAAAGTCAACAATTAACTTTAATTACGTATTTCGTGGAACCCAAAACTTTTTAACCACTTTTATCTAAATTTAATAAAAATTTGAATTTTAGCTAAACCAAACAAAAGCATAGCAAAACTTATCATTCCACCATTTTGACCACATAAAATGATGAATTTACTCCCTTTTTAATTTAATACAATAAAAACAACTAAATAATAATAAAAAAAAAGAACAATTTCAACAAAAGTCTCAAATCTTTTCAAAATGCCCAGTTAAGTGTTTTTTCTCCAACCATTCCCCAACCCAATCTGCCCACAACAAACCAGCCCATACCACAACCAGCACCACTACTCCATCATTAACGGGTTGCTTAAGCCTCATGTTTTTAAAAAAAAAATGTATTTTACAATAGTGTTATGATGGAGAATGTGTGGTTAAAAATAAGAAAAAATTTGAATTTACGTGTAATATTATTTTATTGACCTACTTGAGAGAGGAAGAAAAAGGTTAAAATCGAACCAAAAAAGACTTATTAGCACAAAACGTTCCTATGTTTCGCTCTCAATGTGCAAAATATTCTCACGTTTCAAATTTTTGCATTATCACCCCTATTTCAACGTTTCATTGTGGAAAATGTCATTTTCATCAATTTTTATCTAATTTTTCAATTAAAAATTGTAAAATGACAAATATGGGTTCCTATTTAAATAAACAAAAGGACAAGAAAAAAAATAAAAAAAATAAATTACAATCATACTCCCATTTTTTTAAAGAAGTACAAATAAATTCCAAATAAATTAAATTAAAAAAAAAGAAAATAAAAACCGTCTTCTTCTTCTTCTTCTTCTTCTTCGCCCTTTCCCTTTCCCTCTCCCTCTCCCACCCCATGTCCACCCTTACCAAGAATTGAAATGGTACTTTTAGGTCCTTCAAATAAGTGTGGTGGAGGTGGCGGTGGAGGTTCAGTGGTTGCAAGAAATTTACAGTCTTTTAACATTTTTCTCCTTACTACACCGATATGATCGCTACAGCTACCGCATCCAAATCCTTAGGTAATTAAATCACTCTTTTTTTGTTCTTGCTATGTAAATCAAAAGTTGATTTTGCTTTATTGTGTGAGCTCGAGTGGGAATGAATTGACTATAAATAAGGGGGATTATTTTACATCTGTTCAAAGGAAGGAGCTTGAAAGACAAGCCATGATCTATAGGGCTTATTAGCACAAAATGTCCATACGTTTGGCTTTTAGTGTGCAAAAATCCATTCGTTTCAAACTTTTGCAATTTTCACCCCTGTGCATCTTGATCTTCTTTTTCGTGCTAGTCTTCTTTTTCTTCGATGATTTCTTCTTTTTACACTTTTGGTACTCGATTAGATGTGAATTTTAAAAATATGTTTCTTGGTATTGGTGTTTCAGTACAGTGACTGGTTATCTAGAAAGGTGTAAGCGAATGGATGACAAGAAATGAAGGTTCTCAAGAGATGTAGTGCCTCATCACAAATACTGTGAGTGCCATCTACAGAAAAGTCGTCTCCATTCAAGAAATCTTGTGGAAGTCAAGAACAATGCAACTGACAATAACGAGAAGAATAGCCTTCTATTGTTTAATCCTAAAACTGATCTAAATATTTCTATATCATTTAGTAAGAAATATGAGAGATTGGTTTTTATTAATTCTACATCCTCTAGTATTTTTAATCTATTTTCTAGTTTCGTTTCGTGGAGAGGTTGAGGATGAGGATGAGGATGAGGGTGAGGGTTAGGGGTACAGATGGGAGTGGGTGAGAGATGGAGAGGGAGAGGGGGAATAAGACTTTTCTTTTCTTTTTTGGTTTTTTAATTTAATTTATTTGAGATTTATTTGTACCTCTTTTAAAAAATGGGAGTATGATTGCAATTTTTTTCCTTTTTCCTTTTGTTTTATTTACATAGGAGGGTATATTTGTTATTTTTTCATTTTTAATTAACATATTGGATAAAAATTGATGAAAATAACATTTTCCACAATGAAACGTTGAAATATGGGTGAAAATGCAAAAAATTGAAACGTGAGGACGTTTTGCACACTAAGAGCGTATGGATGTTTTCTGCTAATAAGCCAACAAAAACTTCAATCTCTCTCTCACAACCCACCATATCTTTTGGCCCTTGTAGACACGAGCTCGGCTCATGGCTCGTCTAAGACAAGCCGAGCATATGCTAGACTTGTCAGTCAAGGGCAAAGGTCGGCTTGGCCTTGAGCTCATGGGTCCGAGCCGAGCTTGGCCCACGAGCACACTTTTTTAGAAACAAAACATCATTTTTAAAAAAAAAAAACCCTCATCTTTTTATCTTGGGACCGACTACTTAATTTTTGAGCAGGTAGAGTTAAAATTGTATACGAATAACTTGTTCCGCGTACAACTATTTTTAAAAATCGAAATAGTATGCGAAAGTAACAAAAGTTTGATTATATGACGAAATTAAATATCATTTTACCTGATTAAATGTAATTTCCTCATATTTATGTTGTATTCGAGAATAAACATCTTGCAAGTCCTTTACACACATCAATACTTCCAAATTGTCTTCTTTGAGATGGCTCCTGACCTCAGATAGAATTCGATTACCTACACTAAAATAGACTCTGAACCTACAGTACTAATCAGAGGTATTAGTAGATCTTTTGCAATGACAGAAACAACAAGATATTTTTGTTCGTTCTTCCGCCAAAATCAAGTAAATCAAATTGTATTGTATCTGTAGGCTTTATGCTAATAAGCATTTGGTGTTTAGAATATTTAACTAATTCGACAGGCATTCTAGTAGGGCTTGCGTCCGATGTCAGATTATGTGCAAAAGATACACCAAAAGAAGAACCTCCCACATCATATCTTTCATCCCTAATGCCTTCGAATAAATTATGTAGTTCTGCATCGTCTTCTTCAAGAGTAGTAGAATGAGTGAGTATGGTAGGTCTTCGACTAATATTTGCACCCATACACGATGCATACAATTCGTACATATTAGTTAAAATGGTTTCTAAATTCGAATAAGTGATAGATTGGTCAAAATTTAAACAATTTGTGATTTGTCAGATAATGTATTTAGTGCCTTTTAAATTGTACCTGAGGTCCATTACGCATGCCAAAGGAAATAAAATTGGCAAGGCTTTCCAATATTTTCTAAACTTTAATTCCATAGAATACAATATTTCAGTAGAAGCAGGATTATTTTTGTATTTTTGAAAAAACCTTACAATAACAAAAAGATGTTCAAGACTCTTGAACTAGTGGGTAGTAAACCCCATATAAGATATTTATTGACTCGAAGTCAAAAATCTTTTAACTTTAAATGCTAGTTACCAATCAGAATCAAGCAAAATAGAATCGTCACCATTTCTTACATCCCTTCTTGTTAGAAAATTTAGTAAGGAAATTCAGTTATCTTAAAAGCAATAATTTTTTTTATGCATCACCCGATGTAGGTCTATATAGTGGGGTAGTTGCTGCTATATAATCTTTTTTACTCATACTTTCCCTTGAACCTGACGTAAATGATATGACACCACCATATTTTTGTAAATCAAGATTCAATTGGTTTTTGGTTATATGGAAATAATCTATAATATCACTACGAATAGTGTTTTTACATACCCCTACGTACCTTGGTTAGAGATATTATTTCACATATGTTGTTAAATGCTTGTTTTCCACAATACCCAGCAGCAACTTGACACCGGCAACGAACTTCACCATTCCATCATAAGTTTTTTTTTTCTCTGAATATATCCATGTGCTTTAGTGTTGAAGAACCATCGGTAGAAGGACCGTCAAAGGCTAGTTGTGTTTGAGTTCTACTTACAAGTCAATGTTTGGCCGTACATTTGGTGTAGTGATGATTGAGGTGGGTAGTACCAATACCCTTCTGCTATGACAATCGTGTTTGGAAGTATTTATACATTATCTTACACTTTGTCGACGATACGACCCGTGTTAATCAATTTAAATGTTCCCAACACTTTTGCAGCTTTTTGTCCCTTTCTCATCCCTCTTGCAGACGAATTTGTAGTTCGACCTCGCCAGCACCATTTTCATCGATGTCATTCAAATTAATTGGATTACTATCCTGAGCATCGTCATAGCCCCTCGTTCCTGGCAAATCGTCGGGGATGGGGACGTCATCCAGAGCGACAAATTGATCGGGAAAATGAGATTGTGGCGTCATAGGTGATTAGCCACCGAACAAGCCCTCAACAAAATCACGATGATCCATTATATTTATAATGAAAGATTATAGTAGAGAAAGGGGAGGGGTGGAAAGAGATTATTGAATTGTTGTGAGAAAATGGTGAAGGTTTATGTGACCGTTTGGTCACTTTTAGGCTCGACAAGCCACAAGCCTACCCCTGGCCCGCCGAGCCTGCCCACGAGTTGCTCATTTTTTTTTCAAGCCGATTTGGAGAGCCAACGCTCTTGTCTCATGCTCGGGCTCATCCCGAAATGAGCCTGAGTTGTTCATGGGTCGAGCTACTCGATTTGATTGCCACCTCTAACCATATCCAACCACAAAACCCCATAAATTTGATGACGAAACACACTTCTAGTCAACATAAAATTCAATAATTTAACAATTTAGACTGTTTTATTAATCAAGATCACTCAAATCCGTTGTAAAATAAAGTTGATTTGGCCATTTTAGTATTTTTTTATTTTGGGTTTGTTAATTATTATAATTAAGTGGGTCCATATCTAGAATGGTACATAGTCTAGAGTATCGAATATTCCATATTCCATAATAAGTCAAGCTCTAGAATTTATACTATCTAGAATTATTATGTATTAGAGTGTTTTTAATGAACGTTAGTAGGGAGTTGGAAGATGCATTTATTTTGGTGTTTAGAAGAGTCCATTGATAAATAGAGGCATTCCCTTGTCATTTGCAACAAGTCAATTTAGAGATAATATAATACAAGTTCATTCTCTAACATCTTCAACCTCTTAAAGATTCTTCTAAAGTTCTATATAAATAAGTCCTCTCCCTAACAAATTGGTACCAAAGCACAAGATCCTTTGAAGGAGATGGCAAACAGTATGGTTCCTTTTCAAGTTCCGTCACTTGACAAGGACAACTACGACAAATGGAGCGTCAAAATGAAGAAATTACTCGGGTCAAAAGACCTATGGGAGATTGTAGAGATGGGGTACAATGAACCAAATGATGATGCTACTACACCTCAAGGACAAATGTACGCGTTGAAGGGTTTAAGAAAGTGAGACAAGAAAGCTCTCTATCTCATCTATCGATTCTTGATGAATATGAATTTGAGAAAATTTTCGAATGCAAGCACCTCCGAAGAAGCTTCGGATAGACTTCAAACTTCCTACAAAGGAGAGGAAAGTCAAGAAAGTACGTCCTCAAACTTTAAGAGGTGAGCTTGAATTTCTACAAATGAAAGATTCTGTATCTATTTATAATATTTCTCTAGGCGGTGGCCAATCAATTAAAAGAAAAAAGGTGAGAACTTGGATAATGTTACAATTATGGAGAAAATTCTCCATATTCAAAATTGGAGTATATTGTAGTCACCAATGAAGAAACTAAAGATTTGGAGCCCATGACTATTGAGGAACTCATGAGCTCTTTTTATATGAAGAAAGACAAAATAATAAGTAAAATACATTGGAGCAAGTACTTCAAGCAAAGGTCACGTTGAAGGACAAAAATGGAGGTGATTTCAACAATGAAAGAGGAAGAGGACGCAATAATGGTTGAGGTCAAGGTCAAGGAAGAGGAGAATACATGAAACCCAACCATAAAGAAATAGACAAAATTCACCTTCAAAAAATGGTCGTGGAAGATGTGACAATTCAAAGCAATGATATGACAAATCTCGGATCTAATGTTACAATTGTCAAGTTGAAGAAGTAGTAAATTTTGTAGAAAATGAGAAGGAACACGACTCCATTTCAATATTTGCATAAAAAGGAGAAGAAGGAATGAAAGTCAACACTTGAATCCTAGACACTAGTGCTAGCAATCATATGTGTGAACCAAAAACATGTTTGTGGTACTTCATCAATCAATGAGTGATAACGTTACATTTTGAGATGAATCCAGAATTTTGATAGGATGTAAAGGTGATATCCTTATACGCTAGAAAAACGAAAATCAGCAATTTATTTCAAATGTTTATTATGTGCCTAACATGAAAAATAATATTTTGAGCTTGGGTCAACTTCTAGAAAAAGGTTATGGCATTCATATGAAAGATAGAAGCCTGTCACTAACAGATTGCAAAAATAATTTGATTGCTAAAGTACTCATGAAAAATAATTTGGAGTTGCTATCCAAGAAGAGAATGAAAGGATTTTCATTCATCAATTACACAAATCAATTTTGATCGCTAAAGCACATGGCAAAAAAGACACTAGAACTCTTTCATTCCAATGTGTGGGGGCTGATCTGTCCTAGCTCCCTCGGTAAGTAAAGTTTCAAATCAAACTATTTAAAGCGGTTTGAAAATTTTCAAACAAAACTAAGCCACTTCAATTTCTAAATCAAACCAATCTAAATCACTTTTTTTCGATTCGATTCAATATAAAACCGAGGTTTAAAAAAACATATATTGAATAAGTTAAATCATAATATTAGTCTAAAATTTCACGTTAAAACATAAATAGTATCCTTAAAAATATTACAACCAAGGCTCTATAATTCTAATCATTATAATACAATAACATGATAGAAATATTTTAACCTCTTAGTCGATACTAATTGATGCTTTCTGCAATTATAATAAATGATAATAAATGAATTCATTGATTATAGTTACGTCATATAAAACAACTAATAAAAGAAAATGAATAGATTGATCAAATATAATAACTTCTATAACTTTTCGTGAATCATTATTGCTTCTACCTCATCCAAATATTGGCGAATCACTATTGGTTCGTTGTAACTGTTCAACCAATTTTTAGGGAAATCGCTGTCTCAACCATAATTTTACTCAACAAACTCCTAAAGAAATCAAGAATCCGACCACTAGAAGGGAATGCATAAATAGAAATAGTTGTGGATATTTGACTAGCTAACACATCTTTAGCAATTTGAGGGACAATCTTGTACTTATTTGCATTCAATTTCCACCAAATTAATGTCGAAAAGCTCATTAGTCAAATATTCAAAACAACCATATAAGTAATCCATCATATCATTCTAGAAACTAAGCCCTTTATTTGGTACCCATTGTTTTAAAACTCTTTACTACATGATCATTTTCAACCATATATTCACACAATTAAATATTATGTACGTGTACCCAAATCTTTTCCCTACTTTTTAACCTTACATTCTCCTAAAAATACTATTTGAAACT
>CAIGRN010179221.1:0-11228 GCA_903798345.1 Fraxinus anomala
GATTTTGGGCCTTGTTTTATTAGGCATTTAACCAAGTGGCCCATGAAGAATTGCAAAGGAAACAAAATTCAAGACCATATCAATTATCTTACGACATTTCATCTGAATTCTCACATTTTCAAAAAAATTAATTAGTATGATCTTAATTTTAGAACTTGAAGAAGTGATAATTTATGATTTATGAAAATTGGGGAATTTGTGAATTTGTAAGCATGTGATAAATGATAAATTGAGGAATTTGTTAATATGAGATTATCTATGATCACTAATAAATTAGTGTTGAAATTGAAAATTGATGATATTTTAAAGTTAAGTTTAATTTACATTTAATCTGTGAGTTGCATATAATTTTCATACAGATGACGGAACGATTTTTTCAATCGAAACGAAAGTTACAACCTAATTATTCTAGTTGTGTATCTAGGCCCGCCACTGTTTTAAGTGCATTTACATATAGATTGAAGAATTTTTAATATTATTTAATTAAATATTAATAAACGACATCGTTATTACGATCGTCGTGTTGACAATCAATGGTCAACGGTCAATGGCAACCCTAGCTGGCCTTCAATCCTAGATCTGCCACTGATTTAGACCCAGAGGTACATGAGAAACAAAACAAAGATGAAACATAATAAAAAAAAAGAGTTCACCACAAATGCAGCATTGAGATTAAAGTTTGCACATACAATAACAAAACTTTTAGCAAATAAAAGATCATTAAAAAATACTTCCCATAACGATGAAATTATTTTTTTTAGTCAATAGTAACGTGGAGTATCAGGCAGTAAAAAAGTGGAAAGAAAAAAATATTTGTCTGTAGAGATTCAAAACATCACAAAAGATAAAGATACAGTAGTTTTGGTGACTTCATTTTATTACATTTTCTGAGCTAAACAAATAGTTCGAATATTAAATCCTTGATATCTTAGAATCAAACTGAATGGAGTAATTCATATTAACTAAATTTAACAGAATGGCTACAGAAATTAGTTCAAAGTGTAATTAAAAACATAAATTCATATTTATGAGGAGTATACAGTAAAGTCAGCATATTCATAGATTATAAATTCTTAACCAATTAATCAAAATAGAATTGCCAGTTTCGTTTATTAGAATGACTATACGTAAGCTCAATCCACTACCACAAAAAAGGAAAATTTTAAATCAAGATAAGAAAAACTTCATTAAACCAGAAATCGAGTAGTAGAAAAAAATAATTTTCATGAAAAAAATAAGAATTAAATTTCATACTCACGGGAGAAGAAGAAGTGAAGGCTAGGAGTTTTCAAACTACATTAAACCAGAAATCGAGCCAAAGAATAAAAGTAATATTCATTAACTATATCTATCACAGTAAACCCGAACTACACCGTCAGGAAAAACCAAGGGAAATACAGAAGTTCGAATAAGAAATTGTTGTGGTGTGATCCAAATTCCATGTTATTTGGGTTTGGTAGAATAAAAAAAGTCTAAGGAGT
Organism: Fraxinus anomala; assembly: GCA_903798345.1. Taxonomy (NCBI): domain Eukaryota; kingdom Viridiplantae; phylum Streptophyta; class Magnoliopsida; order Lamiales; family Oleaceae; genus Fraxinus; species Fraxinus anomala. Next base: position 1,482 of record CAIGRN010179221.1, read on the forward strand.
ATATTCCACATTGTATCTTCACACATGATTATTCAGCAACATCTTGAGAGTTAGAGAGTTTAGATTTCAATTGAGAGCATTGAGATCTTGATATTGTAAACACAATTGCTATTAATTATAGTGAATTTTTCTTTTCTGTCCGTGATTTTTTTCTTATTGGGTTTCCACGTAAATCTTAGTGTTTATTTTTTTTCTTGTTTATTTCATTATCGTTATTATCTTGCAATCCAGAATTCATAACAAGTGGTATTAGAGCAAGGTTGATTGTTTTGTATGGCGACAATGATATATGATATTCCGCTGCTGGATAGAAACACGAGATTTACCTTATGACAAGTGAAGATAAGAGCAGTTCTAGCGTAGATGGATTTGGAAGAAGCATTGCTTGGCTTTGATAGGATGCCTGCTACCTGGACGCAAGATGAAAAACAGCGTAGGGATAAAAAATCTCAATCACAAATTCATATACATCTTTCAAATCAATTTCTTCAGGATGTTCTAAAAGAGAAAAGTGTAGCTGCTTTGTGGTTGAAGTTGTAGTAACTTTGCATGAAAAAGAGCTTGACCAACAAACTACACTTAAAGAGTGTTTATATTCTCACCGGATGTTTGAATGTGCGTCATTGGATGATCACTCAACTATGTTCAAAGAAATCGTGGTTGATTTGGAGATATTGAAAGTTAAGTATGACGAGGAGGACTTGGCGTTGATGTTGTTGTGTTCTCTGTTACCATAATATGTGACTTTTAGATATACTATTCTCTATAGTCGGGATACTTTCACCGTGGCAGAGGTCTATGATACTTTATTATCTAAAGAGAAGATAGGACATAGTCAGATTGGTGGAAAAGGGCTATAGTTAGATTCCAGGTGTTGACTTTACAGATGTGTTACTACCAGTTGTGAAGCATATTTCCATTCGGGCTTTACTTGGAGTGGTGGCTAAGAATGACTTAGAGCTTGAGCAGATGGATGTCAAGATAGCATTCTTACATGGAGAACTTGAGGAGAGCATCTATATGCAACAACCAGAGAGGTCCATCGTCTCTGGAAAAGAAGACTATGTGTGCTTGTTGAAAAAGTCTTTGTATGGACCAAAGCTATCACCGAGGTAGTGTGATAAGAGGTTTGATTCATTCATGACTACTCATAGTTTCTTCAGATATAATTATGATAGTTGTGTGTATTTCAGAAGAGAAGATAGTGTATCCATTATATATTTGTTATTATATGCTTATGATATGTTCATAGCAACCAAAAATAAAGTAGAGGTCAGAAAAATGAAGTTTCAAATCAAAAAGGCATTTGATATGAAGGATTTGGGTGCAACAAAGAAGATTCTTGGTATAGAAATTTTGAGGGATAGAAAGGCTGACAGATTGTATTTGAGTCGAAGGGATACATTGAGAAGTTGATTGAAAGATTCAATATGGTGAATGCGAAGGCTATTAGTACTCATTTGGCTCCCACTTTAAATTATCATCTAACTTGCGTCCTCAGTTAGATGAAGACATTGATTACATATCACATATCTCGGGTTCCTTATTCTAGTGTAGTTGGTTACCGATGTATACTATGGTTTGTATAAGACCTGGTTTGCCACATACAAATAGTGCAGTTAGCATATACATGGCAAATTATGGCAATGAACATTGGAAAGTAGTGTATTGAATTTTCAGATACTTGATGGGATCTTCTAATTGTTTGTATTTTGGTAGAAATTTAGATGAAGTCATTTGATATGTGGATTCAGATTATGTAGGAGATCTTGATAAGAGGAGATCTCTTACAAGGTATGTGTTTACTCTTAGAGACTATGCTATCAGTTGGAAAGCTACTTTACAAAATACAGTAACTTTGTCTACAACAGAAGCAGAATACATGGTCATTACAGAGGCATGTAAGGAGGCAATGTGGCTGAGAAGATTGATTGGTGAAATCAGTGAAGACTTGTAGGTGTCTACAGTATTCTGTGATAATTAGAGTGCAATTTTCTTGACTAAAGATCAGATGTTTCCCGAGAGGACTAAGCATATTGATATGATGTATCATTTTGTGTGTGATGTGATTGCTCGTGGTGATATTGTAGTGAGAGGTTGTTACTAAGGATAATCATGCTGATATGATGAGAAATCTACTTTCTATTGCTAAGTTTGAACATTACTTAAATTTAGTGGGTGTTTGTCATATTTGTCATTGATTTAGTCCATTGGATTTTATTTAGAAGATGATGAATGGTGTTTACTAGGAGATGTGTCTTGAATTCCTTCTGATGGAATTTATTTTAAGGTGGAAATTTTTTGTAGTGTGATCGAAATTCTATGTTATTTGGGTTTGGTAGAATAAAAGAAGTCTAAGGAGTTTATGTTTTTAGAAGTCCAAATTAATGAAGATCAAATTTTAACAAGGATTGGGAGTGTATCTTCACACATGATTATTCAACATCTTAAGAGTTAGAGAGTTTAGAAACATTGAGATCTTGATATTATAAACACAATTGCTATTGATTATAATGGATTTTTCTTCTCTGCCTATGGTTTTTTCCTGTATTGGATTTTTCTCGTAAATTTTGGTATTTATTCTTCTTGTTTATTTCATTATCATCATTATCTTACGAACCATAATTCATAATAGAAATCACAATTGAAAAGCTATATCAAGACGTGCCAATAAATGTACAACCTGCCTGCGAAAACAAGTCAAAGAAGAGTGGTGCATGAAGCAGGGTACCTTAATTTTTTGTAGCCACCACTCATTTGAGACAACAATTCTGCTCGTTGTGGGGTTGTTGATAAGTGCATTTTTCTGCACTTATTCGAGCCATATTACTAAGTTTTTGTGTCGTTTTAGTATTGGATTTTACCTAACTTAGGTTAATTTTATCTAATTTTAGTTTTGGACCCTTTTTTAAGCAATTGAAAAAAGAAAGAAGGATTATTTGCCCAATGGATTGAAGTTTGGGGTCTAATATGCATTTGAGTAAAAGTTGAAGTACTAAAATTGAAATAATTTGATATGGAGGACCAAGATGAAAGAAATAATAAAGAGAATGGTTGAAAGAAAAATTCACAAAAGGCTACCCAGTTATATTGGTCAGACCTAAATCTCAATAACAGGGTCAGGAGAAATTGGAAAAAAAATTCTGGTTTCCTAATATGATTCCAACTGTTATGGAAAGAAACCTTGGGACGTCTTTTAAAGACCTAGGACCGTCTGAAATAGTTATGACGTAATATAACAATTCTAAGAGATTTTAGGAGTATAGAAGAAGGAAAGAAACACGAAGATTGATTCCAAAACTCGAAGATTCAATTCAAGCTTTATTTGGGTGATGTCGATTTTTCAATTTTTCTTTTGTTTTCTTTCTTATAACATGTTGGGCTAATTTTCTTCATTCTACGAGAACGATGAACCATGTAATATTAATTTTTAATGTCTAATTTTACATACTTGACATTGAAAACACATTTTTGGATATTGAATAATTTATATGATTTTCTCTTCTTCACAATTATTGTGCACGGAAGTTGTGTGAATGTGGTGGCCAATATTATGCCCAAAAACCTGATGATGGTGTTCAGAAAGGTAAATCGTCGACGATCTTCGATCGACTGAAATCCAAGTCTTTGCTGCCACGATTAGGTCCAAGCGACTGAAGACTTGCACAGATGTCCTGTTCGGATCTGCACGGCGACGGTATGGCGATCTTTGGAAATGTGTAGGTGGGAGAGAGGAAATAAATTCTGGGTAGTTGAGGCATGCAAGTGAATAGAGGGCAAAATTGGAAAATACCTGGTTTTAGAGAATAAAGGCTACTGTTGTTGTTTGAAAGGGAGTCCTTTTACAGGGCAGTACAAAAGTTTAATTTTCTAGCAAATTTCCTTTTGCTCCTTCTTGCATGTCTCATCCCATTTATTTTGAATTCTTTTGGCAATGAATCGGTAGAGGTCAAAATCAAACTTCTCACATATATTAGGTTGGTATTACATAAATAAAGAACCTTAAATATTCTCATGTTACTAATTATAGAGGGGAATATATTTGCAAATTGCTGTATCTCAATCAGAGTGCAAGGTAAGTGTCACTTTTTGAGTAAGTATAACGTTCTATGTAATTCCACTAAATAATTACATCATTTGGTTTGAATTTATCTCAAGAGCACACAAACTGCAAGAATCAATTCCAATACTCCTAATGATATTCTTTTTTTTTTCCCCAATAAATTGTGGTAAATAATGGAGCTCTGTGCAAATAAAGTACACATGATCTGTCGGGGTCAAAAGGACCCAACATCACACGTTATCCAGTGTTGAAGATAACCACGAATCCTTTTGACTAATGTAGCACACACTTGTAGTTACATAACAATGGAACTTTAGTACTCAACTCCCCCATAGAGCAAACCCCTTCTTCTTTTCTTTGCTTCTTATGAGTGCTTCTCCCTTTGTTCATAGAGGAAGAAGAAAGAAAATATGGGTCGTGGAAAAATTGAGATCAAGAAGGTAGAGAGAGCTCAACACATAGACAAGTAACCTACTCCAAGAGAAGAAATGGCATCTTCAAGAACGCCCATGAACTCACTGTTCTCTGTGATGCCAAAGTCTCTCTAATCATGTACTCCAGTACCAAAAAGTTACATGAGTACACCAGTCCGAATACCACGTATGTTTAAACCTTATTATTGGGTTGAATTGTGTATACTGTGTACTGTGTATATCTGTATGGTGCCCTTTTGTTTTCTTCTTGTGATTAAAACAAAAAAATAAAAATAAAAACCTTTATCAAAAGAAGGAGATTGAAATAAAACTCTGAACACGATCTTTAAATTTCTTTCATTCTTGCCTCTTTATATTTTTCTTTGGTTTTATTAGGACTAAGAAAATCATTGATCAATATCAAAGGAATATTGGTGTTGATCTTTGGAACACTCAATACGAGCTACCATTTTTTGCTGTATGTATGTATTAAATACTGTTCTAACAAGCTCTTGAACTTTTACATAGAGTTTATTCTGAATAAATGGCATTTCATTGCTTTATGCAGAAAATGCAGGAGAACTTGAGAAGATTAAAAGAGATTAACAATAAATTAAGAAGAGAAATTAGGTTTGTTATTATAGAAAATGATCTTTTTTTATTATTGATATAAATTTACATTTAGAGAATAAAATTTCAAAATGTTGGCATGTCCTTCTAGGAAGAGGAGGGGTGAAGACTTGAATGATCTGAACATGCAGCAACTGTGCAGTCTCCAGGAAAAGATGCTCGAATCTCTTGAGGAAATACGTGAACGAAAGGTTATAACTCCATCTAATCAATTTTCCATATTAGGGTTGCTTTTACGGGGTGTAATACTAATGCATATATCTAAGGAGGGATGGTATGGGGTGGGGTGGGGAATTATATTTCTTTGAAAAATGTTTCTTATGCATAATTATTTATATAATAATGAAGTGTCAAAATATAAGTGAGAAAGTTATTTAATTGATAAGATTTTGATCCAATTAAATCTCATCATACCATTTATCGATAAACTATTATGTAAGTTGTTATGTACATATAAGACAACAATATTTCTTTTACCAGTTTTTGCCTTTTTATTTTACAGATTATTGAAAGTGATACTAAACCCTCTTATCATTTTCTTTTTCCTTATAAAAGAATTCTTGATTTTGATAAATTTTATCAGTTGAATGAAAAAAGATAACATGATTATAGAAGTTAATCTTCCTTTTTTGGTATGTTAGAGGATACAGTTTACATCTCCCTCCGTAGGAATATGCCTATGTTCAATCTTAATAAATTGGTAACTTTCTTTGACAAAAGTACAAGAAAATGAGGTATAAAAAATATATGAAAATAAAAAACGTTTTAAATAAAAAAACACTTTTACTTTCAGAAATAGTAAGCAGCTTTCTCCTTTCTGAAGTTATCTTGTAGGCCTCCTTAATCACTGATTTTATTGGATTGAGCTAAGTAAGTTTATTTATATACTGACATATGGAGCTTTATGAATTATTTAACAGTACTATGTGATTAAAACTCAGACACACACCTACAAGAAGAAAGTCAGTGATTTTTATGATTTAATTACTCCGATCTTTTGATTTTTGTTTCATACCAAGTTAGTTCTAAATTTCTACCTCCATTTGCAATAATAATAGGTGAGAAACTTGCAAGAAAGACATGGTAATCTCCTATTTAACTTGGTAGAGGTATTCCCTAAATAATTCTTGCTTATTTTTCCTTTTTTCTTGTTTAAAAGGCTTGATTAACATTCGTGCTACAATCTACTAAACCACATATTCTTTCTGAAGGAACTGAAATATGAAGATCTGCCATATGGGGTTGTCGAAAATGTAGGAGACTAGTCTCTGCCATAGACGCCCAACTCTCCACCACGAAAGTGGCTTTGATCCCAAAATCGCCGCCATAAGTAGCATTTGATTTGCTATATAATTTCGGTTGTCAATGGAGGTGGTTATTTATACAGCTAATTCTCCATTGATTTTAAGTCCACTTGTTTGGATGCCTATAATATATATCCTATATGTTTCTTTAAGTTGTATGGAGGTGTTTAATTAAACATATCATTCAATCTTCATCTATATTTATAGCTTTGATATGAGATGGTACCACAAAATAGAAATGTCTAACCTACTATTTGCGTATGAAAATTTTAAGTGCGAAGCCTTTGATGAAAACGTTGTTGGGTGGTCTTCGGCCTTCTCAACCTCAAAAGCTAGCTCAAGAGTCGATGCTTTCCCTCAAACTTATAAATTGACCACCAACCCCTTCCACAATTGATGTTAGATAACTTCAACAATCTCCATCTCACACATTCGGCCCTGGGTAGGAGCAAACCAGTATCTCCTGTGGACTGTTGGGCCGAGACTTGTTGATAACTCGTCCTCTGATATTAGTGTTGGGTGGTCTTGGGCCTTCTCAACCCCAAAAGCTAGTTCAAGAGGTGAAGCTTTCCCTCACACTTATAATCTGACCACTAGCCCCTTCTTCTGCCAATGTGGGATAACTTCAATAATACCAATTTGTTGGGTTATTTCCTCTTATGAGGAGGAAAGCCTATATTTGGGATTTTATATTATAGCCCAAAACCCATTAAGTTGTTAATCCTAAAGATGAATATAAATACAAGAAGATTGGAGAAAATAGGAGTCCAACCCGTTTTTGAAAAGGAAAGAAAAATAGTTTTTCCATGCGCCCAGATTTCATCAAAGCTCTGATCCTGAGTCGTACGTGGTCCAATCAACCTAAAATTGTTCATAAGACATAGAGCTACAATTTGAATGGTGAAGATCGGATTTTGAGTTTGGGACCATTGGTTAATGCGAGTGACCAGTAACCAAATTTGTTGGTATTTTTTCCTTATTTCATATTATTTTGCCAAGATCTTTGTTATCTTAAACAAATATATGTTGTAACCTCTAGTTGTGATTAGAAAAGACTTTTTGTACCCATTATTTTATTGATAGTGAAGGTTTTGACTAGACTGGGTCCCGTGATTTTTATTCCTCACTCCGGGAAAGTTTTTTCACGTAAAATAATTGCTTATGTTATTGTGGTTTGGCGTGATAGATTTTTTAGAATATTTTCAGCATATAGAATTGGTAGGAAACACATTTTACTTATTTGGTTTTGGGGGAAGAATTATTTTGTCTTGTGTTTATTTATTTGCATCTCTCCCAACAAGTGGTATTAGAGCCAAATTTTAAGATTTCGGTTTTGATTATGAAAGAGAATTTGAGTAAAATGATTAACTTCAATGATTTAAATTATAACATATGGTAAGGAAAAATGGAGGATCTTCTTTATGTGAAAGATTATTACCTACTGGTGTTTGGAGTTGAAAAATCGAATAACAAGTCAAATGAAGAATGGAGTTTGTTGCATTGACAAGTATGTGGGTATATCAGACAGTGGGTAGATGATATGTTTTGAAACATGTTAATGGGGAGACATGTCTTTTTACTCTATGAAGTAAGCTTGAACATTTATATGCTAGAAAGACCGGAAATAATAAGATGTTTCTGATTAAACAGATGATGACATTGAGATATCAAGATAGAACTCCTTTAACCGATCACCTAAATACATTCCAAGGAATTATTAATTAGTTGGCTGGAATGGGTATTAAGTTTGATGATGAGATTTAAGGATTATGGTTGCTTGGCTCATTACCAGACTCATGGGGGATGCTCAGAATTTCATTATCTAAAGATGATGTCATCATAATAGATCTGGCCAAGAGTAGTTTGTTAAATGAAGAGATGAGAAGAAAATCACAGGGACTTATTCACACTCAGAGGTCTTGGTTACAGAAAAGAGGGGAAGAGTAAGAGCAAAGGTCCGAATAACAAAGATATTGCAGGCCATAGAAAAAAGGGACACATCAAGAAACATTGCAGGCAATGGAAGACAGAAAATAAGAATGAGAAAGGGAATGAAGCGAAGAGCAAAGAAGACAAAGATGGTGATGATAGAGTTGCTACCATCATTCCTGTAGACTTCTTTATTATTTATGATGATGAGATGATCAATTTTGCAAGTCATGATACCAATTGGGTGATTGACAGTGGTACCTCTATTCATTCTACATCGCAGAATGATTTCTGTACATCTTATAAATCTGGTGATTTCGAAAATGTAAAGATGGGTAATGATGACTTCGTTAAAGTCACTGGTATTGGAGATGTGTGTTTAGAGATGAGTAATGGTTCGAGGTTGGTTCATAAAGATGTAAAGCATATTCTAGACATCCATTTAAACTTTATTTTTGCAGGAAATTTGATGATGATGGGTATGTCAGTACCTTTAGTAATGGCCAGTGGAAACTCACTCGAGGTGCTATGGTTGTGGCTCGAGGCAAAGAGGTCTCTACGTTGTTTGTTTTGCAAGTAAAGCTCTTGATATGAATGTAAAATGCATATAATTAATCAATGTCAAAATGTACTTATTATGTTCATATTTTGAATTAGGTAGCAATTCTATGGATATGGCGTAATTTGGAAGAAATAAGCGAATAAGGACCAAAATGAAAGAAAATGAAGTTTGGGGACTGAAATGTAAATATACTCAAAAGTTATGTGGAATCTCATGATGAAGATTTGAGAGTGTTAGAGGTTAATTGGATGAAGAAAAAAGTCAAAGGGATGAAATACAATCAAAGTATTATCACATATCAACTCCTAGCCGAAAATGTTATGTTTCGAATTTTCAGTCTCAGTTTCAGACCCATTTTTGGCATAGGAAACGTTTGAATTGGAAAAATTATATTTCTGATAGATTTGTATCCATTTGAGTTAGCTTTTCAAAACATCTTGAATTGTCTTAATCAAATATCGGGAGAGAAATATATGACCAAAATACGTTAATGTTATCCGGTGGAAAACTGGCAAAACTATGTGGTCACATAGTGTAATCTTCCTTGTGGTCGCATGAGCACCTTTAGAGATTTTTAGAGCCCAGTTTCAATGTTTTATACGATCGTGTGACTTACTATTATGAGGTTGCACATGTGTTTTCCGATATGAAAATTCTGATTTTCGAATTTAAGTCAACCACCTATGGAAACAACTATAAATACGTGATTTGCAACCCAAGAGTGAAGAGAATGCCTCCAAATTTCATTCTTCATTATTTTGCTCATAGATTCATGGGTTGTAACTAAACTTTTATACTTGATTGAAGGAGACGGAAGTCGCGAAACTACATTACCGTCAGATCTAA
>CAIGRN010179222.1:0-19117 GCA_903798345.1 Fraxinus anomala
AAAATCCAAGATAATACCAGTGAAATAAAATCCAGAGAAATTAGGATACTCCTCAGAGAATTTAGAAGAGAAAATAATACAAAAAAGTGAAATAAGATCTTGAGAACTATAAAATATCACCAATTTGAACAACAACAATACTTGATTTGATTAAAAGAAAATACTAAACTAAGATTCCCAAGAATAGTTCTAAGAAACTACGATCGAAATGGAAGAATTGTAAGATATAACTCTGAACAACCTAACAATTAAAAAATAAGGAATATATTTTGCAAATATAGAAATAAAGGGCAAAATAGTATTTTTAATAGATAATATTTTTATTAAAACCCATATTGAAAGGAGTCGGTAAAGGATTAGGTAAAAAAATTCGGTAGTCCTTAAATTTAACTGCATATTCTGAAATGATGTGGATAGAATTCAGAAGGATGCATTAAAATCTAGTTGATTGAATCAAACTGTTAGAATCCCTGCAGGCATCTAAAGCTGAAGGATAACTAACAGATATTTTAACCCTCAAGTTGTAATAATGACAAGAGATATTGAAATCTGCTGTCTATAAAACCAGGGAGAACGGTGGGCATATTTAAGTAATCCCAATCGTTTATCACACAGGAATCCACTTACAAGAATATACACTGTTGTAAGTATAAAGTTGGACATCCAATACATTACAGATAAGCACAAATTAATAATGGAAGAGTATGCACAAGTACAACACCGTCTAACAGTTATCTGAACAAAAAGGCCTCACAAACTCTTAACCATACTCCCTTCAATGCCATGAAAACAGTGGATAATCTGACAAGAAATCAAGATAATACGTCATCTTGCACCTTGTCCCCAGCATCTCATCATCCTTACAGAACTCTCTCATGAGTCCAAAAAAGGTGCTTCTCAAAACATTATTTGCCTCGACACTAGAAGAGCTTCGCCTGTTGTGTTGTTCCGCTTCTCATCATTTGACAGAACTCCTCGTAGTTGATCCGTCCATCCTATAAAAATGCAACAATATAAGGCTGGTCTATACCTAAATCGGCCAAAAGGTGTTTCTCATTTACTGAATCAGGCATACTTACATTATCTGTATCAACTTCTGAGATTATTTCCTTGATTGTGGCCTCATCACCCATTCCGTACTCCTTCATAGCAGTTTCCAGTTCATCTATTGTAATATAGCTGAAATGACAAAATGGGAAATTAGGCGATAACAAATGTCACGGATAATGCAAGGAAAGCATGAAAACCCCCACAAGGTAGCACTAATTTCACTCATACAAAGAGAACGGACAGTGTAGACAATATTTTGACTTCTTCTCTTTGTTAAACTGCCCAGTGTTGTGAATCCACCTTAACAAACTTCCTTAGATGTGTACAAGATAAATGCAGTTGACATTAGACCATTATCATGGCTTACCCACTGTTGTCCTTGTCAAAATACTGAAACGCTTTATAGAGATGCTCATCTCGTTCGAGCTTATGTCTATGCATAGTAGCAGTTATAAATTCAATGTAATCAATTGTCCCGTTTCCATCCACATCAGCCTGAATTATAAAGAACGAACGGTTCAATCCAAGGAAGCAGTCATGGCAAATAAAGGTTCTATAAATTTTGCCCATATAGGTGATTGAAACTTACAGCTTCCATGAGTTGTTTTACTTCTACTTCTGACAGTTTTGACCCAAGGCGAGCCAATCCAGATTTCAATTCCTCATATGTGATTGCGCCACTCTTGTCTGTGTCCATATTTGTGAACATTGCTTTGAGACCTTTAATTTCTTCTTCAGATAAACTTTGTGCAATTACCTATAGGAGTTTCCAAATGCAACAGCACATAGTAAGAGGAAAAGAACATCTCCATCTGAGTTCGAGCAATATTGCATATATTACATGTTTGCAGAAATGATTAAGATTTGTGACCAGAGGAAAAGTACTCTTTTGATACCCTACAGTAAATTCTCTAAAATAGTCCGTCCATGTCAAGTCGAATACCCTCTACTTTCTATTTGAGATCATTTCATAATAACGGTCATTAATCCTTAAAATGGATTTTTTTTTTTTTTTATTTGTATTATTAGACAACTTATTATTTGTATATTTTTAAATTGGACTACTTTATTTTGTAAAAGTTAATGTAGTGCTATTGTAAGAGCTAAAATTGAACATATCATTAGTTGGATTAATGTAGTCTTATTATAAATGTTAAAAAATTTAATTATGGTACAGAATTGAACCGAACCAGTTAGATTCCATAATTAAATTTAGACCCGACGTTTCCAATTACTAAATATCCGAAACTTCGGTTTGGTTCTCTTTAGAACTGAAACCGAATCGGACCATGTTCAGCCCTACTCTTACCTAAAGCTTATTTATCAAAGTTTTTTTTTTTAAATCAATTCATTTCCAAACTGAGATTATATGGGACCCACAACTTTTCAATACTTTTTTACCACACATTATCCAAAAAATCATTTTTCCCTTGGAAAAATTTGCGCCAAACAAGCTTTAAACAATCATACCAAGATAATGATATGCACCCAAAGGGATTGCTATAAACTGAAAGCGGTTCATTATCCATGTTTCATGTTGCAGTTCCAGTACTATAAAAATGTTAATGATGATTAGGATACAATATATGTTTTTATCTGCTTATCAAGACAGGTTCTGACTTTAATCCAGCTAGATCAATTAAAGCTACATACTGAAGAAAAATGATCGTCTCATATTTTCTAATAGATGGATGATAGCAGAACAAATTCAAGAAGTAGATGAATTATCAGACATTATCAGCAGGTATAATAGCTAGTTGCTCTACTAGAGGTTTATTGTCACTTAAAAATATCATAATTCTGGCCTGATAAACATAACAAAACTTGAAAAATATTCATAATTTCAACTTCACAATTTAATTCATATAAAACAAACGCACGAGATAATAATTTACCTTTAGTGCAAGTTTCTTGAGCTTATTCATTGCTCTGAACTGCTTCATTCTAGAGAGCACAGCACTATCAATGGGCTTATCAGGTGCTTGTCCTTTAATCCAAGGGTGCTCTATGCAAACAAGAATAGGAAATGTTCAACTTTAACCACAATATGCTAAGCAGAGCTTAGAAATGCTAGTTCGAGAAAGATAACTACATCAACTAAACAATCTTAAGAACACAAGTTTTCAAAATGATTTTTAATAGAAATAGAAATAAGAGACATGATATACACAGGAGACATTAAAAATAAGCAACTTAGACATTTTATATGCCAGTTCCACCTTGAAATGAATCAATTTATATTGCCCCAAATTTCTCATCTAATTCTCAGGTAATTTTAATTATAAAGTTTTGTTTTGAATAGATACAGGGGCCTCAAACTTAAACCAAAATTCAACTGCTCGTTGGTTTCGAGGATAACTCATACATAATCATATCATTCTTTCTATTTAGTTACTTTTTCTAATTAGCAGCTACAATATCAGCACTTTGGATAAACTAATAACAGCAAAGACAATGGTAATTGTAAGAAATTTATATCTCTCCGTCATTGGAAAAGTTGACAAGGTATGCATAATATAAGTCCGAAATGAAAATCTGTCTTCATGTTCAAAACACGTGCATAAAGAAGTGAGGAATTGAAGATGAGATGTTATACAAATGTGACTCGAAATTCTATGAAAGGAAGAAGAGGATGTTATGGTTGGAGCTCAACTTCACACTAAAACTCAATCAAACATCGAGTAAACTAGAATAATGGAACTAAATTCAATACCCAGCACTTTAATGTAAATTGTATTTCATTAACTGCTATTTTTTTATTACAATGCAAGAATTACATGCTTTTTAACAATCATAAAAGAGAAGATATAGATCAGTAGAGGAGCAGGGGAGAAACAGAGAAAGAGAAATTCAGAGAAGGTTCAGACAGGAAGAAGGGGAGAGGAATCAGATTCAGAAATGATAAGAGGTAGAGAAGAGAAGCAGATTTAGAGAAGTTGAAGAGAAGAAGAATTCAGAGATTTAGAGAGACAAAGGGCGAGGGAAATTCTGATTTGCAACAATTTTCAACTCCCCTTTTCATCCTCCCCATGTGCTGAATTTATAAAGTAGTCATAGAATATTCTAGAATGCATTGGCTGTGGTGAGAGTCATGACATCCCTTCCCCTTAAATTAACCTTGTCCTCAAGGTTCAGAGTCTGGATATCTTCTTTGTACGAAGTTAGTAGCGGTTTCATTCTCTTCACCACTCTTGGATTAAGCAGGTAGTGCAAGGTGACATATGCCTCATGAAACCCTGATGACTCATTCTTTTCTTCATCCATCTTGTTCTCAGCTCTCACATTTTCTCTAATAAATCCGGATTCTCTATTGCTGGCAAAAGAATTCTTGGTAGGACATTTTAAATGTTGAGCTCTTGATGAATGTCGTCTCCAAGCAAACAAAACTCCATCTTCTGTATTATTAATTTCAGATCCAAAAACAAAGGAATCCCATTGTTTTGACCGTTCTTCAAGCATTGTGATTGCGGCATTTGGATCCATTGGTTTCCAAGAACAATTAAGAAGAATCTCAACACACTCATTTTCCACTCTATCGGGTTTAACTAACTGAAATTTTGGTAACAAAATCCCTAAATGCTCCTTAGGAGTTCCAGGCGAAATCCTTACATCCCCAACCTGAAGGTACTCAGATTTCTGTTGCAGAAGCTGAGCAGCAGTCACACTCAACTCAATTTCTTTCCTACGTTCCTCAGTAGTATTAAATGTCTTCTTAATCCCCTGTATGTGTTCCAATTCTATTAGGTCCTTAAGGACCCTTGTTAAAAGCTTCTGCTCTTCATTGCCCAGATTTTTCATCCTAGATGCAATGGATACAATGTTCTTCTGCTGAAATAAAGACTGCCTAGATTTAATTTCATTACTTCCAACCCGAGGCAATGATGATTCAATGCACATTGGCTGCAGTATGGCATTCAGTACAGCAACTGTTATCTCAACTTCACTCTTCCTTTCTTCAATAGTTGGCCAATTCTCCAACATTCTAAACTCCCCTTTGGTGGCTGATTTAGCCTCAATCATTTTAGTCAACATTGAAATCATCATCTCAAGATTCCTACTAATTTCTTCCATTATTTGTTCCATCCTGTCTTGCTTAGTACATACCACTTTCAACTTTTCCTCCCATGATTTTGCAACCACACCCATATCTGATAGTTTTCTGTCTAACATTTTCAGATGATCTTCATTTGAATTGCTCCTATTTTTAGCCATACCCAGATCACGTTGCTGCTCTGATACCATTTGTTATGGTTGGAGCTCAACTTCGCACTAAAACTCATTCAAACATCAAGTAAACTAGAATAATGGAACTAAATTCAATACCCAGCACTTTAATGTAAATTGTATTTCATTAACTGCTATTTTTTTATTACAATGCAGGGAATTACATGCTTTTTAACAATCATAAAAGAGAAGATATAGATCAGTAGAGAAGCAGGGGAGAAACAGAGAAAGAGAAATTCAGAGAAGGTTCAGACAGGAAGAAGGGGAGAGGAATCAGATTCAGAAATGATAGAGCTGGAGAAGAGAGGCAGATTTAGAGAAGTTGAAGAGAAGAAGAATTCAGAGATTTAGAGAGAAAAAGGGCTAGGGAAATTCTGATTTGCAACAATTTTCAACTCCCCTTTTCATCCTCCCCATGTGCTGAATTTATAGAGTAGTCATAGAATATGCTAGAATGCATTGGCTGTGGTGAGAGTCATGACAGAGGACTTTACCTAATACTTGTATAGAAGTAATTCTCTTCTTTGGATCCTTTGTCAGCATTCTGCGAACAAGGTCTTTCGCGTTGTTTGATATTGAGGGCCATGGCAGGCTTTCAAAGTCAATTTCTTCTTTCAGTATAGCATCAAATATCCCCTTTTCAGTTTCTGCAGCAAAATTACATAAAACATGTAGAAGGGTTTTACATTTTTCCTCCTTCGAAGAGCATGTTAGGCTAAGCTTTAAAAAGTAAAAGTACTTTTGTAGAAGTAAGTGTTGACTTCTAGAAAAATAATTTCTTGTATAAAAAAATCCAAAAAGAAAAAGAGAAACGTTAGAAGGCTAAAAGAAACGAGTAAGTTAAAAAGCTCCAACATGTTAGGCAAAAAAAGTTATTTAAAAGTAAATTTTAAGCTTGGCCAAACATGTTAACGTAAAAGAGATTTACGGATAAGGATAGCAGAAAACATTATATGGAACTGTTATATTTATCTTACCAGCCCAAAATGGAGGCACGCCGCTGAGAAGAATGTACAAAATAACACCTGCACTCCATATATCTATTTCCTTCCCATAACTTCGACGTAGAACTTCAGGAGCTACGTAGTATGCACTACCAACAACATCATGATACACCTTTCCTGGAATATTAATAAATAAGGGATTTTATTTTTATGCAAATTACGAGAAAAATTGTGGATAAGTGAAACAAACTTGAAAATAATAAAATGTCAGAGAAACAAATTGATTAAATTCCAAAAATGCACATATATAAAGGACAGCACAGTGTAGACACGATATGGTAAAATGGTGGCCACGCTTTTCAATGACCTTAGATATGGAAATTGCCATCGGAACTTCTTCAACAATCAATTAGATACATTCTTTAATAACATGGCTGTCATTCTCAGTTTTTGGTGATAACGGGTCTATTTCACAATCAAAATTTCCAAGAGCAACTTCCACCAGTATCTGCAAATACTTTAAATCACTGACCAGATGTCAAATATGAACATTCATACCAATTTGATAATAATGGTAATTATTCCTGAATGTCTATATTTTCTTGTACTACTTAAGTGAGCCATTCCCATATTTGTAAGGCAGCATCTTCTGATGCAGGAGAACCTTGAAGCATCTTCCATTCTTTGGTCATTTTCGAACTTGAGTGGTGAAATGTTTATATGTGGTGCTGAAAGAACTATTTAAAGTACTAGAACTCTATTCAACCCCAACTATATGCCATTGTTGGATCTTCGATCACAAAACATTGAAAGAATTGTAACATTCTAACATAAAAGTTTGTTATCCATGTGAAAATACATGTAGACTTAGCTGAATTGTAATACATATATGAAATAACTTTAGATTCTGAAATTATAATATTGAACTGAATAAATGGAGCACTAGAAGCCAGAAACAGACCTTCTTCAATAAAGACACTGAGGCCAAAATCAGTTGCCTTCAACATCGCCTTCTCATCCTTACTTGCAAGCAAGAAATTCTCCGGCTTGAGATCCCTATGCAGCACCCCCATAAAATGGCAATGGTGAACAACATTCACAATCTGTCTACAGAGGTCAGAGGCAGCTCTCTCGGAATAATGTCCCTGAGCAATAATCCTGTCAAAGAGCTCCCCACCGGCACAAAGTTCCATCAAAACGTGCACAGAATGCCTGTCCTCATAAGCACCCTTAAATTCCACGATGTTCGGCTGCCCACTCAAGTGCTGCATAATATGAACTTCCCTCTTCATATCCTCCTTATCATTCTTACTCACAAGCTTCCTCTTCAGTATTGACTTACAGGCATATTTGTGCCCAGTTGAACTCTCAGTACAAAGGTAAGTTACCCCAAACTGACCCTTGCCCAATTCTCTGCCAAGTTTGTATTTTGACCTTATATCCTCGAAGGGCTTACCTAAAATGTTATTGGGTTCTAATATTTGAACAGGGCTCTTGTGGTGGGGAGCAGGTTTCACAGGTGCTGGGATTGGTGCCTGAGGTTGCGGCTGCGGCCGCGGCCGTGGCATTGGTGGCGGCTGGTGGTGCCTTTCGGGCTGAGGCGGCTGGGGCGTGTACTGAGATGATGGTTTTTGATAATTCTGGTGGCTTTGATACCCTGTGGGGCCTGTTCTTTCTGATCCGTAGCCATTGGCATCTGGGGTTGTGTACTTATTCTTGCTGAAACACCCGCCCATCTTTCTCTTAGCAGGTTACGAAAATAAAATCAAGATTGAAACTATATGACTGAATTTACGGGAAAACACTGAAAATTTGTGATCTTGTAAATATAATTGATTTTTCTTATTGGGACTATAGCAAATCCCATATCAGATTTTGCTGTAATTTAACCTAATATTGATGGTGGTGCGTAGCCAAGACGATTATGAAGAACAGGAATACGCGGAAATTTTTTGAGTGTTTGACTTGTGAAGGTCGACGAAAGTGTTCTGCACATGCTTTTACTTTTCTGTTTATGAAAACAGAAGGGCTAGAAACATGATCTTTTTGCAATTTTCTTGTTTTAAGAAAAAGTTTCTTTGTTTTTCTTTCCTCCCGTGTGCTCTAGACGAGAATTGGCCGGTTTAAGAAAAGAGGGAGAATGTGTATATCGTGTTTAATGATTGAACGGAAAAAGGGATGGATCAATAAATGGGAAGAAGTGTTTCAATCATTTGCTCTAATAATCACGTTGTTAATTGTATATTATTTATCGATAGTATATGCCATATTTCACTATTATTATTTGGGTAAAATGAAATTTTAAATAATGATTTTTTGATAATGTGTGGTTAAAAAGTAGGAAAATATTTTGAGTTCACGTACAGAATATTTTATTGTGAATGTGTGATTGAAAATGAATATGTAAAAAAATAAAATAATGATAGTCAAACAAGGGTTATATTTGTAATTGAGTCAATAAAATTATATTTTGTGAGTATTGGGAATTATGGAGAAGATGAAAAAGTGCATTCCATTTCTCAACCCTAATTGAGAAAATGAATATGTTATTTGATTGTTTCGAGAAATAATATCATTAGTTTTGAGTGTTTGGCTAATCGATTGGTCAAGAAAGGAATTTCACTGTATAATCAGAAAGCTTTTCCTTCCCATTAGTTCTCCCCTTCTCATTCGTCCGGAAGGAAGAGGAAATCGACCCCCACAATTAGTCATCATTCTTTGTAAGCGGGTACTTTTTCCTTCCTTTCGTTAGCTTGATTATCAAATCTCATTGGTCCCCAGCCTCAATCTATAGTACGGGCATTCATCGCCGTTGCCCTTTTCTTTAGAAGTACTGGACACTGGCCCACTTAACCTATGATTTTGCGAGCAAAAGGTCATTTGAATTGTTTCCATCTATTTTTACTGTAAAAAGTGTATCTATTTTAATAAAAAAAAAAACATTTATACAGTTTACTCATAACTTAAATCATCATTTGAGCAAAATTTCTTAATTCCTATATTTCTTTGAGTCGATAACTATCGTTTGTCATAAATAATACATTGTTGTGAATAAAATCAAATTGTTCAAATTGATACTATTTAAGAAGTTTTGATTTCGATTTTGGAAAAGGAGAAACAAACATTTTTAGGATTTCAGTTTGCACAATTCAAATGATTTCAGTTATATAATGTTATTTGGGATCTATTATTAGAAGTTAGTATTTTTTTTATTATATAATATAAATTAGTATTTTTAGTTATTTAAACATTACATAGTAAAACATGAAATAATTATTTGTAACGATGCAAATACGAATTTTTCCATATAAACTTATATTATAATGTCTCTATTTTTGTGAAGCTAATTTATTTTAAACTTCAAGAGTGTTTTACAATCTAGACATTAACTACTCGCCTATATTTATCTTAATGTATTTCCGCAATGAATTTTTATGTCATATGTTTTCTTTGTGCAAATTTTTAGTATCCACTAAAAACTCAAAATAAAAAATAAGGTACCTGAAAATACTGTTAAAAAACTACAATTCACTAAACTCAACCATATCTGTATCTAAAAGAGAGAAATTATCCGAACAAATATACAGAAAGGGGAGACACCATTAATCGACTTCAGGAATACTGTGTAGACGAGGCCTCCAAGGCCGGTGACTTCGAACATGGGAAAGATCGCCAGCGCCGACGTTGACTAACCGGCATAAGGCTTGTTCCGTAGTCAAGTCCTCCATGTCAACTCCGCCCAGAAATTCTTGGAGCTGCCTCTTTGTAATCTTGATCTTCACCTCCTCTCTGTTATGATGATTATCACTGATCAGAAGGCTTTCTTTTTCCTTCTCTGTCGTTACAGATTGATTCCACTCATCATCCACGGATGCCCAAACCATTGATGATTCACGTCTACAACAGTTTCCCATTGAGTCCCTGTGTGTTTTTCTTTGTTTAATTATGTGAGGTTAGGCAACCTTTTTATACATACAAGGGGGGTGCCGTAGTGGGGTGGAGAACTATCTCATGTCGTCTGAAAGTTCATCTAATGAGTATTTAAGCAAGTTCAGATCCTAGGACCAAGTTTTGAGACAATTCTGCTACTTTTAGAGAATTTTTGTACATATAGTTTGACATATGCATACATAAAATTCAATTCAAGGGACATGCGTATGCTGTTTGGTTTAGATAAAAATTAAATTTTGAGTGAATTATGATAAAAATTGATGGAATGTATGGTTCAAAAATTATAGATCTCAAGAAATATATGATTAAAAATAATTGTTAATTTTGATTTAAATTTTAATTAATTTTTTTAGTTGAACCAAACATGGGCAATATGTGCAAATTGAGAATTATACCCATGTGAGGAGACATTAAGTTCATGTTTGGTGTGAATTAAAGTTTAAGTCAAAATTAATAATTAATTTTGGGTAGATATTTATTGAGATTCACAATTCTTCTATTACATATTTTATCAACTTTTTTATCTTTAATTAATACCAAACAAGAACTAAATGATAAAAGTGAATTTAATATTCAAAAATTCAATTAGTTTTATCATTTTTTCTCTCATCGCATGGAATAAGTCCTAATCCGTACTATAAATTGATTTTCAAGTCTTTGTGTCACCTATTTATAAAAATTGCTTCTCTCTCGAATCTTTGATGATTATGTGTTGTCTTGTTGAAGATAAAATTTAAATAGATGAATGAATTCCTTTTGATAATTTAAATTTTTAGACGGGACGAGGGAAGGAAGAGTATGCAAGAAATTTGGTGGCGTTAAGAGACGGTTGGTTGGTTTGACCATCAGTTGGCCAAGTCAGGAAGACAGATTTTGGCTTGATTGGTTGCCAGCTTTTACTGGTTCAAGGAAGGAAATTAGAGGAATATCTCGACGCTTGGAATTGTTAAAAGGGATGTTTTCCATCAATTCCAGTCTCCAGAAGATGAAAAAAGGGGTCGCTATTCAGTTAAATTAAAATTTAGATTTTAATTAAAATAAAAGTCAAAAATTAATTTTAAAAGCATATTTCATGAAATTCATAACTTTTCAATCACACATTTTATCAATTTTTATTAAAATATATTAAAAATATAGCTTTAATCCTCACCAAATAAGGGTTAAGTAAAAATTTTGAATTTAAGTTTGGCCAAGATCCTTTATTAAAAATTGTGCATGTACAAGGTTTTAATGAGAAAAAATAAATATCGCTTACACTGAGCGTGTTGAAAATAATTTTACATAATATATATTTGACCTTATCTTTGTTTGGATACAATTTATAGATTAGCTTATAAATTCAATAAAATTCAAACATTAATTTCAATTACATTCATAACTACTCATCATTATTGTCCCACATTTTGTGGAACTCACTACTAATTATTTTTATAAAGTTTGGAAGCCAAGTTAGTAAGTTAGAAAATCCCACATTTTGTGGGACTTCGTGTTTCAATTTTTAGTTTTGAATTTTGAATTCATTTTGGGTTTCATATTTTGAGTGTCCATTTTGAGATTACTGAAAACGCACTTTTCTTTTGTCATTTTAAAAATTTGTTTTCAAAAAAAAAAAAAAAATGAAAAACGCATTTACTTTCTAATTTTGAAAAACTGAAAAATTGACTATTTAATATATATATATATAACAAAGCAAAAGCACTGTCATTGTGGTTTAAGGCATTGAAATTCCATGTTGGTGACCAGGGTTTGAATCTCGCCTATTTACCATTTCATTTGAAAAATTTTGCACCGTGCATATAAAAAGAAAATTCATTTGTATTGAATTGCGGTGAAACGGAATCGAATTCGTGACCTTCAGAAAATCGGTAACTCTCCCAACTAAGCTATCCTGCTATTGCCAAAATCCAACCGTTTTTCGTGTTTCAAAGTTTTGGCTTGGCTTTAACTAAAAACAACCAAAATATTTTTTTGACGTTTTCCGTTTTCTTTGTAAATTTTAAACTTATTTTTGGAAATTTGTTTCTAAAAATAGTAAAGTAAACGTGTTTTCAGTATTTTCGAAATTTTTTTTTTTTGTAAATTTTAAACTAGTTTTTGAAAATTCGTTTCAGTAAAAAGGTAAGTAAACGTGTTTTCAGTATTTTCGAAAACTGAAAACTGAAAATGACATGAAAACAATAAAGAGAATAGGCTTTTAGAAAATGTAATCGTGCAATATACTTAAACAGAATTAAGTGAATGAGTGATCCTATTTAGTATTTCAATAATGCTTATGGCTAGACATGGTTCCTTGGAACCGAACTTGAATTTTTGGACATTTGTAAAATGGAACCGTCGGGTCCAAATTTAATTATGGAATCGTTCGAGTTCGGTTCGATTCTCAGGTTCCGTATAATAATTAATTTTTTTATATTTATAATAACGCTACATAAATTCAACTAATGATATGTTTAATTTTAGCTCTTAAAAATAACGTAATACAATTCGGTGATATCTTTTGCTCCTCTCTTTATCGAGTTCTCCATTGATTTGACAGTTAAAATCACAGGAATAAGAAGATAGCGAGCTCACAATAATAAAGAAAGGCTTTCAATCGATTTCTTCATATAGAAATGGTACTACGGTAGAATAAGAGATTGGTGTAAACTTTTGGTCAATTTGATTAATTGGACTTGTGGCTAGAAATTAGAAATGGAAAATCATATTTTGGATTTGGGCTAAATTAATTAGTTGACAAATTTATTTTAAGAAATAAAATAATTTGGCTTGTTTAAGATAAAAAAACATTAGGGATATTCAGTTCTTAGTCAGTTCTTAGGTTCTTGGTCGAAAATTGAGAATCGAAACGAATACGTCGGTTCTCGGTTCAGATACCCATTCGGGTATTTAACTTAAGAAAAATCACTCGGTTCGGTTCGGGACAGGTTCGATCGGTTCGATTTGAGAGTTTTGTCAAACCCTAACAATGCTGAATATCAAAGTTCATTGTTGGGAACTATTGAAAATTTATAAGAGTTTCATGTACATGTTAAGAAACCAAGGGAAACTATTTTTTTTTTAAACGAAATGATAATTTTCGTACTTGTTGAGGATATTGATATTCTTTCCGAAGATTCTTTCTTCTTCATTATAATATCATGGCATAAAGTAGACTATATTATGAATGAAAAAAAAAAAAAGTACATTCATACTTATTTATCACATTGCAGTGGCATGTATGAAAAGTCATATAAGATAATACTTACAGTTTAGATAAGAAAAATTAAAATTTCATCCATTTGACTGTCCAACAACATCAACTACTTCGTACCAAACATTCCCTAAGTTTATGAATAATGAATGGGTCAAGAGAAGAGTGAGATCCCTTGTGTAAATCAGGATGTACATGTAATAAGAATAATTCTTTAAAGATACAACAAAATCATGACAGAAGTGGTTTCCTAAATCATTCAAAGTTAGACATGTCTAGATGTTGAATGTCTTTTATCATATTTTTTGGGCTCTTTTTTTAATCATGGATTGAGGAACCCCCATTCCTCAACTTCATGTCTATATACCCATGTTTTTTCAGGTTATGATTATTCACCTGACGTGCTACAATTTTATCTGTTGTAATGTTGAGTATTACTCTCAAGTTCTAACTAAATGAGTTTCACAATTCATACTTATTTTGGCAATAGGGTTTAGCTAAGGTAGTCACTAATCACCATCAACCACCTCTTCACTGTCATGTATAGCAACATTTCCTCCAAAGTCCTTTCTGTGAAGTGAAAATTGCAAAGCAATCGTAAAATTTGTTAAGGATAAAATCCCACATCTAATAAAGATAAAAATATAAACCGATTTATAAGGGTTTGAACTACCTATCTTAAGAATGTTGGCATTTTAAGATGGAATTCCAATATTTAACATGATATTAGATTTCATTAAATTTCAACGAGTAATTCGATCTAATTAAGATTCAAAAAATGAGCACATGAATTTCAAGATAGATTTGTTAAAACGAGTTACCATCTCGTGGGAGCATGTTAAGAGATAAAATCTCACATTTAATAAAGATAAAAACATATACCAATTTATAAGGGTTTGAACTAAAAGAAAAAATAAAAGTAGAAGTGAAGATGAAGCGAGATATGCTATAGCAAATCTTCTAAAGACAAATTTCACCCATGTAACAATATCAACTAGATTATTGGACGGCTATCTCTCAAGATACAATGATTCTTTCAAAGACAATACTGCACTTTACCAATCTTTTCGATCGAATCAAAGTGTTAAAAGTATTCTTCTTGAACAAAATCAACACGAACTAAAGTTGCTCGAACATAATTTTATTTTTGAAGAGAATTCGAACGAATTTTTATTTCTGAAAATAAATGATTTTCAATAAATGAGAGAATTAAAAATTAATTTTTCTTGAATTGATTTAGTAGGAAAATTGAAATTAGGGGTCCCTTTATAAATATTTTCAAGTGGTTCAAGTGAATGGGTCCACCATTTGGTCGGGATCAATATGAGCCATTGATCACACCACTTCAAATTGTACGATCCAGATTTCATCCTTCTATGATAGTCTCTGACTCTTCACCATACGCTTGTCATATAGGAACTAACACGTCCAAGCGTCATACCTCTAGCTATGTAGATGTCATGCAATACATAGTTGCATATGAATGCCAACTCACCGAGCCACATGACGCCACATCATTGAACCACAATTCAATTTCTAAAATTTTAAGGCTCTTTAGCTCCTCTCGACGATACGTACTTGTGAATTGTGCTTTTAAAGCGCCCAATGTGACCTTTGCGACGTGCACAAGATATAACCAAGGCCAATTGTCATAGGTCCCAAGTCGCAAGGGTGGGCAGGGACGGCTAGCTTAAGGCACTAGTGGCAAACCATGGACTAGCCATGGTGTAGGTAAACTAGTAGTATCAAATTACTAACTCTAAATGTGTTCTACAATATAAACAAGTACAAACTTTTTGTAATCTTTCAATGTAATACTCAATATCATCATTTCACACTTAAAAAAATTCTAATTGAATTTTAAAATCTAATGGGATTTTTATTAAAGACTTCTCCAATTCATTCAATTAATTTAAATAGCCCTCTACATTTAATAATTCGATTTAATATCTCGATACAAATAATTGACCCAATTAATTCCAAAAATCCACTAGATGAATGGAAGAAGCCAATAAAACTAAGGACGAGGAAGAAGAGTACCACTGAAAGATAATAAATCACGATAGGTAGCATTTGACTTTGAACATTTCTCAGTCAGAATCTATCGGACTCACTTATCTAATAAGTGAACATAATATTTTGAATTGTTGACCGTTATTGTAAGCCTAAACAATAGAACAAATACATTATTTTTTTATATCAAATTTTGGTTCTCTATTGTGTTCATTATTTTGATCTTGAACTCTCATAGGTTATACAAGTGTGTTAGAGAATTTGTCTTAAGTAAAATTCTTATTTGAATCAGTCAAATTCACACTCATATAGGTGATGTTCTATAAAGAGTACCCTACAGTACTCCACTTATATTGTTTACAAAATTTAGTCTTCATTAAATAAACAAATTATCCTAACCAATATTTTATAGTCAACACTTCTTTGTACCTAACTTATATTGTTTACAAAATATAGTTATCATTAAATAAACAAATTATCCTAACCAATATTTTATAGGCAACACTTATTTGTACCTTAGAAATGGGAAAGAAAAAAAAAATGAAGTGCTCCTCATATGTCATTATAACTAGTTTCCTATCAAATTTAGTTTAGGGATCTTCAGTCACCAGGTTAAATTGACCCATTAGATTTAGGCTTTGAACCAATTTCCATTGATGCCTACTCTCTCTCTCTCTAGATAATTCTTTTATAAACGAACCTCCTACGTTATTGTTTGACTTAACAAAATCAATTGACACTGTTCCATTTGAAAGTAATTGCCAAATGGTACATGTGTATGACATATATGTCTAGATTTATGGATGTGCCCAAAAAAAATTTCTCTAGCTATCGTTGCTTGAATATTGCAATGACCACATATAACTAGCACAATATTTGGCCATATCAAAATATCTTCTACTAAATGTCTTAACTATTGAGCATCTTCTCCTACTTTGTCTAAAACAATAAACTCGAATTTTATTGTGGATCAAGCTATAGACATTTGTTTAAAAGATTTCTAAGAATCGCACAATCATCGAGAGTAAATACGTAGGCACTAGTATACTTAAATTCATTTGTATCTAATATTCAGTTAGCATCACTATATCCTTCAACTACTGAATGATATTTTTATAAGGGTAATTAGCACATAACGTCTCCATCTTTTATTGTTATTGTAGAAAACTTCCCCACCTTTCTTTTTTTGACATTTTCATCCCTATTTCCACATTTCATTGCGCAAAAAGTCATTTTTACTTATTTTCTCAATTAAAAATTATGAAATGACGAATATACACTTTTCTTTAAATAAAAAAAAAAATTCCAACCACAGTCCCAATTTTTTTTAAAAAACGCAAAAAAGTCACAAATAAATTATTAAAAGGGAAATTAATACATAATGTCCATATCTTTCACCATTATTTTGAAAAACGTCCATACCTTTCATTTTTTTTTCACCCTTAATTACACATTTGATTGCGAAAACCACCATTTTTATTCATTTTCATCAAATTTCTCAATAAAAAGCTGTGGAATAACGAATATAACCTCCTATTTAAATAAAAGGCTAAATAATTAATTGTAATCATAGTCCCATTTTTTTTTTAAAAAAAAGTGCAAACAAGTCCTTATTAAATTATTTTTAATTTTTTTAAAAAAAAAGTGCAAACGAGTCTCAATTAAATTTATTTAAAATTTAAAAAATGAAAACGAGTCCCAAATAAATTATTAAAAAATTAGAAATTAAAAAATGAATTTTTTATTTAAATAAAAATGGTATATTCATTATTTCACAGTTCTTTATTGAAAAATTGGATGGAAATGATGGTTTGCACAATCAAATGTGTAATTAAGGGTGAAAATGTCACAAAAATGAAAGGTATGGACTTTTTCGTAATAACNATTAAAAAATTAGAAATTAAAAAATGAATTTTTTATTTAAATAAAAATGGTATATTCATTATTTCACAGTTCTTTATTGAAAAATTGGATGGAAATGATGGTTTGCACAATCAAATGTGTAATTAAGGGTGAAAATGTCACAAAAATGAAAGGTATGGACTTTTTCGTAATAACGGTGAAAAATAGATACATTATGCACTAATTACCTTTTTAATAATTTATTTGTGACATATTTGCGCTTTTTTTAAAAAAATTAAACTGTGATTGCAATTAGTTCTTTTTCTTTTTGTTTTATTTAAAGAGATGTATATTTGTCATTTCATAATTTTTAATTGAGAAAACAGGTGAAAATGACTTTTTGTTTAATGAAATGTGGAAATAAGAGTGAAAATACCAAAAAATGAAAAGTATGAACAATTTCCACAATAACAATGAAAGGTGATGGCGTTATGTGTTAATTACCATTTTTATAATATAATGAATGATTATAGCACAAAATGTTCTTATGTATGGAGTTTATTGTGCAAAATGTTTCAACGTTACATTTTTTTTTTTTTGTTTGTATTTTCACTCTTATTTGCACATTTCATTATGGAAATCATCATTTTCATCCAATTTTTGAATAAAAAACTATGAAATGACGAATATACTCTTCTATTTAAATAAAACCAAAATATAA
The DNA here is from genome assembly GCA_903798345.1 of Fraxinus anomala. Classification (NCBI taxonomy): domain Eukaryota; kingdom Viridiplantae; phylum Streptophyta; class Magnoliopsida; order Lamiales; family Oleaceae; genus Fraxinus; species Fraxinus anomala. Next base: position 17,936 of record CAIGRN010179222.1, read on the forward strand.
AAGAAAAATGAAGAACTAATTGCAATCATATTTCTATTTTTTTTAAATAGTCCAAATGAGTACCGAATAAATTATTAAAAAATAAAAAACAAGAAAAAAATCATCATCATCATCTACTTCTTCTTCTTCATCGTCGTCCTCATCCCCTCCCCCAACCACTATCCTTACCCTCAAACCTCAAACCAAAGAAAAAATCACCGCCACCTACCACTTAGAATTGCAAACATTTTCCCTGGCAATCATCCCGAGAATGTAAGAAATCTATAATGTCAACCAAATGTAGATAAATTAATGGAACCATCCTGCTGATCAATCACACTACTGTCGTGTTTAACCTTAATATACAGACATCATAAACATCTCTAGATACATCGAATCTTATCAAGATAGGTAAATTTGCTAATCTGAAGTACTCATTAACAACTCACAAAGTGGAGAAGCCAGGAGGACGATCTGCATTTGCTGAAGTATTTTTCCCCTTATTTCTTTTTCATTTTTAATTTTTAAGATAAATTAATAAAAATAAAAAGCATTCTCTTGTAAATAGATTCAATGTCTTTTACCCCATAGAGGTTATGAAACCCTAATACATGACAATACTTCCTCAAATCACACACAGACAGAAACACACAATACTACCCATAACACATATAAATGCACATTAACTTTGTTTTTGCTGACATACAAAAATAATAAGGCCCAATTAAATGGCCCAGAAAGTGAAGCTCAGCTAGGGAATTCGAAGGATGGATCCAAACATGATCATGTGGGAGCCCAAGACGGAGTTATGTAATGGAAGCCCATCATCGCTCAAGCCTTATAAACGCCCAAGTAGTAGAGGCCCGTTGTCGCTCAAACCTACAAGACGCCCAAGTAACGAATAACCCCCGTTGCTCAAACATGTGAGACGTTCAAGATCTGGGCGAGGATAATGTCTTATTATTATTTAAAGCGACGGACGGTTTATTGAAATGATTCATCCCACAATCCATGAATATCGATTGCAAGCAGTTAAATAATGGGAGAAGTGACATTGGTTATAAACAGTTTCTTTAACAAGTCATCCATAATGGAGAAGGTAGGTAATTATAGGGCGGTCAGTTCCAGATAGTTATACAACAACTATCGAATGGTGTATAAAAGAGAAAAGAGAGGAACAGAGAATTATGTAATTTCATTCCT
>CAIGRN010179238.1:0-15063 GCA_903798345.1 Fraxinus anomala
TTGATTGCTCAATCTCCATTCCAAGAAAATATTTTATTTCCCCCAAATCTGTCATCTCAAAGACCTTCTTCATTTCATCCTTCACCATTTCAATCAATGCTGTATTACAGCCTGTGACTAGAAGGTCATCAACATATAAAGAGATGATGATCAAATCCTCTTCCACTTACTTAATGTAAAGTGTTTGTTCATTGATGCTTTTGATCAAACCAAGGCTGCTCAAGTATTCATCTATCCTGCTGTACTAGGTTCTTGGAGCCTGCTTTAAACCATATAAAGCTTTCCTTAATAGGTACACTTTATCCTCATTTACATCTATAATAAAGCCTTCAGGTTCCTCAATAAAGATTTCCTCATTCAAGTGTCCATTTAGGAAGGCAGATTTCACATCTAGCTGGTATATCCTCCATCCTTTTTGAGCAGCAATGGCAAACAGCAACCTTATTGTCTAAAACCTGGCCACTGGAGTAAATGTATCAGTAAAATTGACTCCATATTGCTGAGCATAGCATTTCACAACTAGCCTAGCCTTGAACTTTTGTTAATAGAACCATCATCATTCATTTTGGTTCTATACACCCACTTTACTCCAATCACATTCTTTTTTTACCAGCATCCATGTTCCATTCTTTTCAATCACCTTAAACTCCTCCTTCATTGCATCTATCCATGCTTGAGAATCAGATGTTTCAGTGAAGTTTGAAGGTTCTAGCACGGCTGAATTCTAAGAAACATAGATGTCCTCAAGTGATCTAGTTTTTATCACTTCATTCTCTGAATCTGATCCACTATCAGGTTCAGCTTCATCTTCATTGATGACAACATCTTCATCTTGTGGAACCTGCCTTGAAACCTTAACTTTATTTAAGTGAACTTGACTCCCAATTCCATGAAGAGTTTTCATCAAACTTGACTCCCAATTCCATGAAGAGTTTTCATCAAACTTGACATCCCTGCTGGAAATTATTTTCTTGGTTTAAGGATTATAGATTCTATATCCTTTTGCATTATCATGGCAACCAACCAAGATACCTGCTTCAGCCTTTTAACTCAACTTGTCTCTTTTTACATCTAGTATATGAGTATAGCATATACTCCCAAACACCTTCAAGTGAGAAACATTTAACTTAACTCCACACCAGGCTTCATAAGGAGTTAACTTATCCAAGGCCTTTGAAAGTAACCTGCTGAGAAGATAAATGGTTGTGTTCACTGCTTCAGCCCAGAATTCTTTTGGTACTTTCTTCTCCAGTATCAAACATCTGGCCATTTTAATTACTGTCATGTTTTTCCTTTCACAGATTTCATTTTGCTGAGGTGAGTAAGGAATGGTTAGTTGGTGTTTGATTCCCACTTCATCACAAAATCTGTCAAATTGGTTGCTGGTATATTCAGTCCAATTGTCTGTTCTTATGGCTTTTATTTTACAATCACTTTCATTTTCCACAAAGCTTTTAAATTTTTGAAACACTACATGCACCTTAGACTTCATCTTCAAAAAGCAAACCCAACACAGTCTCGTTAAATCATCTATAAAGAGGATAAAATATATGCTGCCAGTCAATGTTGAAGTTCTCATTGGACTACACACATCAAAATAGACTAATTACAGCTTACTTAATGCTCTTATAGACTGATTTTTAGAGAAAGGCAACCTGGTTTGTTTCAATTGACAGATATCACAAACACAAGCATCATCACTTACCTTTAGCATGTTTTCCACAAGCTCTAGTTCATTCAGATTTTTAAGTGAAGTATAATGGCATGCCCAAAACGTTTATGCCACAATGAAGATTCAATTAAAGTACTAGTAAGAGCATGAGAATTAACATTCTTCTATTCCAAAGGGAAACTCGTATGCTTCATTTCTACTATCATTAACTTAAGGTTGTTTGATCCAATATAGTACAGCTACTATCCTTAAATATTAAGGTGTAATTCTTCTCAATCAATTGGCCAATACTAATCAGATTTTGATCAATGTTAGGTACATACAGAACATTAGAAATGAACTTGATACCTGATGGCGTTTGGATTGAAACTTTTCCAATTCCTTTCGCCTCTACATACTATCCATTTTCCACCTTAACTTTTGATCTGTATGCACCATTTAATTCCACAAAGATGTCTAAATTTGAAGTCATATGATAAGTACAACCACTGTTAAGCAACCAAGTTTCAACCCTACTGCTAACTCTGTAGTTTATGGCTGAAAAAAGGTGCTCCTCCTACTTATCTTCTGCTACTTGGCATGCTGCATCTCATTTTTTTCTTTTTTGGTTTTTGCAGACTTTCTCCACATGACAAAACCGCTTGTAGGATCTACATTGTGCACTAGGCCTGAACCAGTATCACTTTGGAGAATGGCCTTTCCTTTTACAATGAGGACATGGAAGATACTTTGTATCCTTACCTGTGACTTTGGTTTTAACCTCCTTCTTCTCGTTTTGTGGTTTCTTTCCTCCGAAATAGGTTTGAGCTTTATGTTTTCCCTTTACAAACAAAGCTCCTTCAGCCCGTTCTTCTTGCCTAAACAACCTTCTTTGTTTTGTGGCTGGAAGAACATTCACCAGCTCAGCCAAAGATATGCTAGCCAAGTCTCTAGAGTCTTCAAGAGAAGAGATCTTAGTTTCAAACTTTTCTGGCAAACTTATCAACACTTTTTCCACTACCCTCTTATCTAGTAAGTCATCTCCCATCAGCCTTATCTGGTTTACTACATTCATCAACCTATCAGCAAACTCTTTCACAGTTTCAGAGTCCTTCATATTTAAGGTTTCAAACTCCCTTCTGAAGTTCAACACTTGCATTTGCCAGGTTCTTTCATTGCCTCTGAATTCTTCCTTCAATATGTCCCAAGCTTCTTTTGTTGTTTCACAGGTTATAATTCTGGTGAAAATAGCATGTGAAACGATTGATTGAATGCAAGAAAGAGCCTTGAACTTCTTAGCTATCTCCTCACTATGGTGCTTCAAATGAGCAATGGTTGGATTAACTCTTAATGGTGGTGGCTCAACTCCTGTTTCTGTGATTTTCCACAGATCATAGGCTTTCAAATATGCTTTCATTTTTGCAACCCAAAAATCATAATTTTCCCCTATAAACACAGAAGGCAATAGGGCAAAAAAACCACTTGAAGCTATTTCAAACACTCGCCAAACACTCGGCTATATCAGTGAAGGTCACTCTCTGGTTTTCTCTAAAAAACTATAGGTTTCCAGGTTGTTCAAAGGCCAGTTATGGCTCTGATACCACTTATGGAATATGAACAACAAAGAGGAGGAAATGTAGAGATTTCAATCATTAAACATTGGTGTTACACGACTGGAATATATATAGCCATTCTTTAGTACCTTACAAAAGTGTTTTTCTACCAACTATTCTACCTACTACAACTCAACCATACTTGGCTGCATAATTGCTTGTTTCAGGTCCTATCTTGCTAACTTAGGCTACAATTGAGTACAAAATACATAGGACAAATCATAACAAAAAAACATTTGTTTGTTGATAACAAAAGTGTCACACGTTTGTCAACAATATTGGCGTCGTATGTGAGAATACTTACAAAACTATGAGAAAAAATAAAGCGAGGAACGAGAAAGGTTAGGAAGTATGGGTATAAGTGGATCAAGCAATAATGAAAGTACAACGAGTGAGAATGAAGGTCACACTATTTCAGAAGAAAATCATTAGAGATAAAGGAGCAAGAGAGCAAAAAGATTAGCCATGTTAAGGTTGCCAATATGGCCACCAATATTAGCAATTTGTTGAGGATAATGCGGCCATTCTACAATTTATACTGCAAAAATGAAAGTAAAAGCAAGGTTGAGGCTCCCATAAAAAAAGCGCAGTATCCCTTTATTCTCAATAGGCACCAGGCAGCTAACCCACCTATTTACCCGCCACTCCATATGAATAGGTGAATTTTGTACTGCATAATCCATAAATTTTGGACGGAAGGAATAACCAAATTTTAGGTGGTCGAAAGATCAAAATAGTGGTAATTCAACTAATACTCACCAGAAGAGAATACAAAGTTTGGGAAAGATATTTCAACAGTAAATGTAATGTTAGTATCGATATACGTAATAATCTAGAATCAATAGATGTAAAAATCTCTTCTTATACATCATAGCATGTTTTCAACAAAGTGAAGAGAACTCATATCTCCAATAGCTCGTGAATGATTTTTCATGAAGTATTTAGGGTTCCTGCAAGAATAAGCCCCTGTTTGTTTCCACTTTTAAGCAGAATTCCTACCATTGCTACAGTTATTTAGCCGCAATATTTTACCTCTTTCTCTCATAGTGAGCCCCGATGTTTTGGAAAAAAAGGTAAAAAAATTAATTTTTATTTTAAAACAATTTGAAACAAACAGGGGCTAAATTTCCTTTTATAGAGATAAATAATCTCAGCCTCTTTTCTTTTGTTGTGCCTGTCAAAACTAGAGAAAGTGATAGAGATGGCAAAATATATATAAATAAAACTCAATAGGCTAATTCCATTTTAAGTGGAGTGAGAGTTTGGGCCTCCATATGTGTGTATTAAAAATGGCTCATCCCATTGTGGGCCCAATGACCAAATGTCAATGTTAGTCCACTAAATAAAATATAACAATCTCCCACTTGGACTTCATTATATTTTATCACAACATACACACAAAACAAGCATCCCAAAACTAAAAAGCATTGTTCAAGATGTGCCTTCAAGATCAAGCTAGTGAATGATATACCGACACGATATTCAACACATGACCAATACTTGAAATCACCCAACACAGGTCAATGAGATACAAAAGCAGTATGCATAAGATCAAAAGGGTGATAAATACCTATTTCCATAAGAAGTCCTAGAGCAAAACTGAATGTCTTTAAATCGATAAGTCATGTCCAAAATGCAGTTGTAGCACATAGTTTAATGACTATACCGACATGATATACGACACCAAATATATACTCACTACCACTAGACTCAGGCATAGACTAAAAAAATATTCTCTTATAGGTAATACGCCTTGTCCATAATGCGTGTGACTCAGGCATAAGATTAACCAAAATGTCTCAATATTTATAAAAATTCTCTTATCCAAAATGCGCGTGACTCAGGCAAGAGACTAACCAAAATGTCTCAATATATAAAGTACGCCTTGTCCATAATGCGCGTGACTCAGGCATTCATTAAAATTGCTATATTTGAAGGACAAAACAGAATATGAGCATAAATAATATATTAAACTAGCAATGATTACATAACTCCCACTAACTAAATACAGCATAAAACTCCAACAATCCCAAATGAGTCATATGTTCCTGAAATAATTTTGGAGCTGAACCTTTAGTTAGTTGGTAAGCTAACATATGATCTGTCGAAATATGTTCAATACAAATATAAAACTCAGTTATTTTCTCTCTAACAAACAAATACTTAATATCAATATGCTTGGAGCACGAAGAGCTCCTAGTTTTATGAGAGAAAGCAACTGCTGCACAATTATCACAAAATATCTTCAACGGCCTCGAAATGGTGTTCACAATACCTAACCCCAAATTAAAGTTCCCCAACCATATAAACTAACATGTAGCCTCATAACAAGCCACATACTCAGCCTCAATTGTAGATGAAGCTATAAGTGTCTGTTTGACACTTTTCCAAGAAACAGCTCCTTCTACCATCATAAAAACGTAACCAGAAGTAGATCTCATCTCATCTAAACAATTTGCAAAATCGGCATTAGAATATCCAACTACATCAAGAATGTCAGATCACCAATATGTAAGCATTAGATATTTAGTGCCTTGCAAGTACCTAAGTACTTTCTTTGCAGTTTTCCAATGAGCCAAACCAAGATCTCTTAGGTATCTCCCAAGTACACCGACAATATAAGCACTATCAGGCCATGTTCATACTTGAACATACAGCAAACTACCCACAACCGAAGAATAGGATATTGTTTACATTTGAGTCCTCTCATTATTATCCTTAGGACATTGAGGCTTAGAGAATTTATCACCTTTCACAATATTTTCTTTTCTAGGAGAACAAGAATGAATATTAAACTTACTCAAAACTTGATCAATGTAGATTTTCTTAGATAATCTAAGAATACCTCTAGATCTCTCACAAAAAATCTGAATCCCCAAAACATAAGAGACCTCACCAAGATCCTTCATATCAGAATGAGATGACAACATGGGCTTTGTCTCAAGCAAAAGCTCAATGACATTTGCAGAGATTAATATATCACCAATATAAAGAATAAGAAAAATATACTTACTCTCAATGACCCTCAAGTATACGCATTGATCAAAAACATTCTCCTTGAAACCAAAAGAGGTGACAATCTTATCAAATTTTAGGTACCATTTTTTCAATGCCTGTTTAAACCAATAAATAGACTTCTTAAGCTTACACAACATGTGTTCCTTTCCATCTACTTGGAAACCATCTGGTTGCATCATATATACACATTCAAATCAATGTCCATTAAGAAAAGCTATCTTGACATCCATTTGAAGTAATAGAATCTAGAGCATCTTGATCCCACACAATAGCCAACAAAATATCCAGTGATGGTCTTAGGATCAAGTTTCTTCTGCAGAGGATTATAAGACTTTATTTCTACTTTACATCCCCAAACACAAAAATGACGCAAACTAGGCATTTTACCTGACCATAACTCATAAGGGATTTTAAGAACCGACATGCTTGGTACCTAATTCAAAATGTAGGCAAAAATTTTTAAAACCTCACCCCACAAAAAATCAGGCAAAGTGGGCATACTAAGCATACATCGTGCCATGTCCATAAGAGTGTGGTTTCTCCTTTTTGCAATACCATTTTGTTCAGAAGTTTCGAGCATTGTGTATTGAGCCTCGATACCACATGCCTCGAGAAAACTAGCAAAAGGTCCAGAATTTCTACCAGTTTCATCGTATCCCCCGTAAAACTCACTTCCTGTATTTGAACTTACTACTTTGATTTTCTTGTTTTTCTGGAGTTCCACGAAAGCCTTAAAAGCTTCCAATGAGTTTAGTGTTTCTCGAATGAGCTCAATGTAACCATAGCGAGAATAATCATCAATAAAGATAATGAAGTATCTATAATTTCCCAAAGCGGCAAGTGAAATGGGACCACAAACATCAGTATGAATTAAATCCAGAATTTCCACACTTCTGCTAATCTTTTGTTTTCTGGTTTTTTGGAAGCTTTTCTTTGATACAAGCAACACAAGTATCAAAATCAGAGAAATCCAAGTCAACTAGTATACCATCTTTAATTAACCTTTTCATTCTTTCTTTACAAATATGGCCCAACCTTTTATGCCATAACATGAAGAGTTTTCATTTGATCTAGTACGTTTAAAACCAACTACAACATTCACAAAGAGGTACTAGAAGAAGTAGAATCCAAAATAAGAAACAAGTCAATTTTATACAAACCATCATATAAAGTAGTAGTACCAACCACAACAGAATTATAATAAATTGTAGCCTTTCCATTTCCAAAATAAAAACCATATCCACATTTATCCAAAATAGAAACAGAGATGAGATCTCTTCTGATAGAAGATATAAAAGCAATATCAGACAAGTTCAAAACATGCTTAGAAGCCAAAATAAGTCTGAATGTTCCGATATGTTCAACTTTAACCTTCACCCCATTGTCCATATTTACTACTGACTCTGTATCAATTGGTCTTCAGTGGTTCTTTAATTCCTACAAGGAATTTGTAGTGTGAATAGTTGCACCAGTATCTAGCCATCAGGTATCAGAAGGTACATCGACTATATTAGACTCAAACACATTAGTAGCGAATGTGTACCTTTCTTATCTAACCAAGCCTTAAACTTCCTACAATCAACTTTCCTATGCCCAAAAATATGACAAAAGTTACACTTGCCCTGAAACCTTCTTTCTTAGGCCCATCTGGAACACTCACAATAGCTTGCTAAGGAGGTTTCCCAAATTTTTTTATCTTACGGGAATTGCTGCTATTTGCTTTGAAAAAATTCTTCTTCCCTTTATCAGCAGTTGCCATGAAAGCAACATGAGACTTGGCCTTTTTCATGGTCTCTTCTTCTTGAGTTACAATAGCAATCATTTCACTTAAGTTCCATTCTTCTTTCTGAGCATTATAAGTAGTCTTGAGTGCATCAAATTGAGGTGGTAAGGATTCAAGTACTTGCCATACAAGAAAGCTATATGTTAACTCAACTGTTATTCCTTTCAGCTTGTTAAAGAAATGAGCAAGCTTCATAATGTGCTCTCTAACTCCACTAACCCCATCATAGGTTGTGGTAGTAAGAAGTTTCATCAAAGTTCCCTTTTTCGCCTTGTCAAACTTAGTAATTTTTTCCCAATAGCCTTAAGATACTCTTTGGCATTATCTATATCAAATATGCTCTGCTTGATAGACTTGTCAATAGTATACTTCATGATCGTAAGAAAAGTCCTATTAGAATGCACACACTGCTCATAAAGAGTCTTTTCAGCTGTAGTGTTTTTACTAGTGGGTTTGGGAGGTAATCAATCCTCAAAGCCAAATCCAAATTCATGATAGTCAAATTAATAGTGAGAGACTCATGCCAATCCTCATAATTGGTTATTTTTAGACTCTTGATAGTAGAAGAAGAGAAAGACAGAGCTGCATCGTCATAAACTGGTGAGAATACAATAAAAAATTATTAAACATGTAGAATGACAAACATGCACCCATAAATGTATCCACAAGACAACTTTATATCCGTGCTAGAGTCTTATTCAAAATAAACTCTTACGCACTACGCTAGAGCCCAAGACACACAAAAGGCTCTTACGCATTGCAAAGCAAATAATTAAATACAAGGACTTAAAATGACCTACTGTCGAGAGGGTAGAATTAGGCCACCAAATGCCAAGCACTTAACTATTATCTTTGTCGCCCTAAGCATCCTACCAAATAATGATTTACCAACAGGGAAAATTCACTATCTGTATGGATCTTAGTATAACTCCATTAAGCGAAAGCGTGAACAATATAACAATCCCAATAATTTATCATGACTAGTCCCACGAGAGGTGAATACATAGCCATTTTAAACCATAGGTATTGCAACAAAGTGATATAACACACATGGACAAAATATCTATTTATCCCAAAAAAATTATCCTAGAAAATGATAAAAATCAGCAAGTATAAATGATAAATTGCAGAAAATAAAACACAAGAACAACAATAATTGTTGACCCAGTTCGGCAATGCCTAATCAGAGTCTCTACTACCGGCCCAGTCCACTAAGTGCACCAATCAACCTTCTAGATAGAGAATATTGTACAAAGGAACCAAAATCAGATCAAGATTTCGGCCAAGAACTGTCAACACTTTACAAATCAGATTTCAAACCCACAAGAATGAGTCCCTATCGCACTAATACAAACTGAACATAGATCTAATCGACACAACTGTAAAAAACGAGAAGATGGCTCCGATACCAACTGTTAGTATCAATATACGTGATAATCTAGAATCAATAGATATAAAAATCTCTTCTCATACATCATAGCATGTGTTCAACAAAGTGAAGAGAACGCATACCTCCAATAGCTCGTGATTGATTTTCCAAGAAGTATTTAGGGTTCTTGCAAGAGTAAATTTCCTTCTATGGAAATAAATAGTCTTAGACCCTTTTCCTTTTATTGTGCCCATCAAAACCAGAGAGAGTGAGAGAGGGTGAGAGAGAGTGCAAAAATATATATAAATAGAACTAAATGGGCTAGTTCCAGTTTAAACGGGGTGAGAGTATGTGCTTCCATACGTGTGTATTAAAAATGGCCCATCCCATTACGGGCCCAATGACCAAATGTCAATGCTAGTCCACTAAATAAAATATAACATGTAAAAGACCGATAAAATACTTCATCTAGTTAAAATGAATTATCAAAATCAATAGGCATCTATCAAGAAATTTGATACTCAAATTGACCAGATAGCCTTTCAATTATCAGAGATATCCATGGGAACAGATGTTTGCCACTAACATTCAAGTTAACGAGACTTTTGACAAACTAAGCAAGATATTATAGTTAAACATATCAACCTCCAATTCTTTTCCCTTTGAGACTTCGAAAATATAGAAATAAAAAGAGGGTGCGGGTTACAAGCCTACAACTACCAAGAGCAGGGTAAAACTACTAAAAATCAATGTGAAAGGCCAATGAAAAAGGATGAATAAATGTTATTGACGAAGAAGAAGTTGAAGAACAATTTGACCCAGTCAAGGACGTTAATCGAAACAATAGCGTCTGTCTAAAGCTAAGGCGCCAAGCTAGTTAAAGCATATGTACCTCTATTCCTTTCCTCAAAGATTGCAGAAGCATAAGCTCAACAAGCAGTTGACAAAAGTTTTGGGATGTTAACAAGAAGTTTTATATTAATATCCCATTCATTGATGCTTTAGTAAAGATTCTCAGTTACGATTAATTTTGAAAGAGATGTTGTCCAAGAAAAGAAAGCTTAAAGAATACGAGATTGTGGTATTAAATGAGTGCAGCTCAACAATTTGTCTCCAAAATTAAAAAGATCCAGAGAATCACAAAAGATCTTGTACTATTGGACAATGTTGTACTTTTAATGCGTTTTGTAATCAAGCTTCAAGTGTAAATTTCATTCCCCTGATTCAGTCTAGACGGTATAAAAGCAACTTAATATCCATGCAGCTTGTTGATCGATCCATCAAGTATCCCCGAGGCTTGATTTAGGATGTGCTCATTAAAGTAGACAAATCAATATTTTTGGTAGATTTATTGTATTGAATATTAAGGAAGAACGTATTGTGTCAGTGAATTTGGCTCGACTATTCCTAGCAACAAGTCAAGTCTTAATTGATGTTGAAAAAGGTGAGCTGATCTCAAGTGTAGAAGATGAATAAGAATTATTAAGTATTTACTCCATACTCGAGCAACCATCTGACCTTAAGGGGTGCTTTAGAATTGATGAAGAGGAGCATATTGATACAAAAATTGCAAACCCGAAACGGAAATAGGTGGCCAAATCAGAGCACTCAAGAATGAAAAGAACAATTTGAAATTTTGAGAATAAAGAAGGAATTTTATAAAGTCGATAATTGTAATCAATACAAGGCTGGCACCGCTCATTTCAGGCCACCATAAATTGATCATTGCAAAAGGTCGTGTTTAGAAATATAAACAAATGCTCATTATGAGGTAACCAAATATTTTATTCTTTATATTTTTTTAAACAGTATAAGTTCAATTTTTGTCATTAACTAGGTTATATAAGTCATTGTAAATTAAGTTAGCCTAAACCTCCACATGTTTACATACTTTTCTTTGCACTTATGGTTATTTTTATAGCTAATTATATTTTCACGTGTGTTTTTCTAGACCTTCCTTATTTCCAGTCGACTTGCCCATTCTTAAAATGTTATCTAACTTTTCAGAATCACTAGAGAAGGCAAGCAGTTGAGATTTAGAATATTCTAGATTGCTCAAAAGGTTCTTAACTTGGATTTCTAAGATCTCTTTCTTGGTGGTCAACTCGTTGNTAAAATGTTATCTAACTTTTCAGAACCACTAGAAAAAGCAAGCAGTTGAGATTTAGAATATTCTAGATTGCTCAAAAGGTTCTTAACTTGGATTTCTAAGATCTCTTTCTTGGTGGTCAACTCGTTGACTCTCCTAGAGGACTTCTCAAACTCAGTGGTAAGGTTCTTAATCTGAGTATCTAAAGATTCATTCATGAATTTCAACTCTCTCAGGGTTGAGGCTTCCTGAATGTACACTACGAGTTTCTTATTTTTTGACTCAAGTTCGGTAACTCTCATGCTTAAGGCTTCATTTTTTGTAATCATAATGCTCTCCTCATAGATTCTATCATAAACCTCATAAATATCTCCCTCACTATCAGAATTTTCTTTTGAATTCTCATCACTACTTACGTTCTCAGCCTTCTCACTCTCCTTATCAGATTCATTCCTAATTCTAGCAGTAAAAGCAACATATTTTCCACTTTCCTCACTCGTCATCAGTGATAGTATTATTTACAGCCTTATCCGAATTTCTCCTACAGCTAGGGTACTTACTCCTAACGTGGCCAAAACCTCGATAATTATGGCATCTCACAAATTTAGAACTCTTCATATACTTACTTGGACCACTTCTATGCTTCTTTTGAGCTTTTTATTTATTCCTAAATATTTTTTGAAAATTTTTAGTAAAGTATGCTAATTTCATTTCACTAGGAGAATCTGTATCCTTAGACTCATCGTGACTATTCCTCGCAGTGCCAATGACTTATCGTTTGTAGATTTAGCTAATGTCAGCTCATAAGTTTGGAGAGATCCAACCAACTCTTCAATATTAATTGAATCTAAGTCCTTACTTTCCTCTATAGCTGTGACTTTAGGCCTAAACCTTTCGGGTAAGGATCTAAGAATTTTTCTTACAATTTTAGGCTCTGTGATTCTCTCACCTAAGTTGAAACTATAATCACTATGTCGTTTAACCTCGCATAAAACTTATCAAAAGTTTCATTCTCTTTCATCATAATCTCTTCAAGCCTAATGGTCAACATTTGCAATTTCGAGTTCTTAACAACGTGAGTTCCCTCATGTATGGTCTGTAGAATATCTCAAACCTCTTTGACTACCTCACACATAGACACTCTCCTAAACTCTTCCGGGGATACCGTCATAAATAAGGCATGTAAGGCTTTACAGTTCCAATTATATTCTTCTAAGTTCGCTCTAGTCCAATTAGCAATGAGAGTGGGGATAACTTCATTATTAACTGTAGAATTAGTGACAATCCAACCATTAACCGTAGCAGTCGACAGCTTTATAGTGGTAGATGGCCCATGTGAACGTCGAGTGCCCCATAGTGGTAGACAGCCTCATAATGGTAGGCGATCTGTAGTGGTAGACGGCCCATGTAAACGTAGAGCACCCCGTGGTGGTAGACGGCCTCACATGAGGTGCTCTACATGGAGGGTCTATCAAATAGTCCTCACCTTGTGGCCATCGTAGATCATTATTGATGCCATCTTATATCATTGATGATTTTACTAATGCATGTAAGATTGTGATAATTCTAGAGCACAATAGTATTGATGGTCTTTATTATTTGATTGATTACACCGATAGAATATGTTGAATGAATTTTGGACTTAATTGTGGAACCTAAGTATTAACCAAAAGCTAGAGATATGATCTCGACTACTCGTCAAATAATAGGCATTGCACTATTTCAAGAAGAAAGAGATAAAGGTATAAAAAGTAGTCTAGATTGATAATAACAAAATATAGAATTTGAAGTGCTACCTACCCTGGAGTGTAGAGAGAAAAAATAGTAGGAAGAAGAGGAATGTTTTGATGCTATCAATATTTGAGCGAAATAGTTACCTACAAGTAAGAATCACTTAAAAATAATAATAATAATAATAATAATAATAATAATAATAATAAATGTTTTAGTTTATATGTGAGGATGTAAAATAAGAAAATCTGAACACTTTTTGACTAAGAATTAGATTAACTATGCACACATTTTGACCAAGCATTGAATAAATAAAATAAATTTTGGTAGCTTGACTTAACAGCCTTTTATGAATTGTTATAGTTCCAAAACTTGAGGTGAATATGTACGACAAGCTATCTAGTGAATTGATTTTTAATTTTTATTTGCTTGTGTTTTAAGTAGATGCAACCAAATGTGAATATAATAAATTTTTCTTCATTTCTCTTATGACAAATGCCATGCAAATATATCAAAGAGAGGTTTATATATGTAAATGTGAAATAATTTACAGAGTCATTTCCAACCATTACACCAACTTATTTTTTTAATTTTTCAACAATTAATTTATTCAAATATTATTTAGTTATAAAGTATATTATTACTAAAATTATTAAAATCAAAATTATATTTAATAAATCAAAATTTATATTTAATAAACTAAAATATTGTATTTATTAAAAAATTAAAAAAAAATTACACTTATTACCACAATTACATTCAACACACAATTTTTTTTTTACATATAATAAAAATCAGAACTAGTTATTTTAATGAGTATTTTTATTTTAATATATTCAATATTATTACTTATTACTGGATTAGAATTCATAAACAAATATTAATTAAAAATAATATTAAAATAAAATAAAGTTCAATTATTAAATATTAAAAGGATTTAATAAAAATAATTTTTTTTATTATAATATAAAATGAAAGGAAAAATAGAAATAATAATAAATTTTAAAAATTACACAAATGAATAGTGTTACACCAATGGCGTTTTAGTGCATCATTGGAGTGAATTTTTACATCAAATTGGACCAATTTGGTGCAAGGTTGAAGATGTCATAAGAAATCCTTAGATTGGCTCAAGGTTAGTGGTGGAGATGGGTCGAACCCATCACGGTACGTATGGGTTGTACAGAAGTGTTGGAGAAGATGAGAATTTTGTATTTTATTAATTCCTTTTTCTTTTCTTTTTTCATTTTTAAATTATTTTGATTAAACTTAATCTCTTTTGACAACCATTAAAACAAAACTCTGTTATTCTCACTTATTTTAATCACATTCTCACAATAAAATATTATCTATGTAAACTCAAAAATATTTCATACTTTTTAACGTTTCATTCTCTAAAATATCAATATTTCAAAATTAAAAAAAAAAAAAAAATCATTTTAATGGTTGTGAAACAAGGCTTACTTGTTGAAACATCACATGTACCTTTCTAAAAGATAGATACGTTGGGTTTGGTTGTACTCAGCGTTAAAAGTCATCACAATAAATAGTCGTGTTAAAAGTATCTCCAATGATGGTGCAAAATTGAATGTAAATTGGTATTCTCAAAATCATTTTTGCATCCTCATTTACATTTTGATAGATCTAAATTTAAATTTTGCTCCAATGAAAATATCTAAATTCACTTTTTGCCTTTTGTGGATATAAATAATTATGTAAAGTTTACATCTCTTTTCTGTCAAAAAATGTAATTTGCATTTCCTTTGCATCTCTCCATTAGAGATGTTTTTGACCACTTCAAAGATCTAA
>CAIGRN010179263.1:0-23393 GCA_903798345.1 Fraxinus anomala
TCATTTTGGATTCTATACACGTTTTACATTTATATGCTTTAGATTCATTATATGATATCATGTCACATTTTAACATACGTTTCATAGTACTTTTACCTATGTGACATAATCTATAATGCCACAATGAAAATGAATCAATAATGTAAGCAAAATCAACTTTATTATTAAAAGACTTGTCAATAGTACAAAGTTTGACAATTCCTTCACTAGAATAGCATTTATCAACAAATTTCCCATTTAGGGATAGTACAAGTTTATCGGATTCATAAACACATTTTATGCCCGATTTTTCTAAGAGATTTCCACTTAAGTTCATATTCATATCAGGAACATGTAGAACATTTGTTAAGATAACCGTCTTGCCGGAAGTGAAGATAATATCCACGTTTCCTTTTCCAAATACCTTGGATCTAACCTCGTTACCCATTTGAATCTCTTGTTCACCATCAATTTGGTAATAAGTCTTGAATAATAACTTATCATATGATACATGTACAGTTGCATATGTATGATACCACCACCGGGAACCTTTCCCTTGATAGCATTGATTTCACTAACGGTGGCCACAATGTTGTCTGCTTTGATGGAGTTTACTTTTCCTTCGATGTTGTTCTTTTTTCGGTATCGACATTCCTTTGCATAATGTCTAGATTTTCCACATACAAAAAACTACCTTTGGTCTTCTTCTTAAAATTGTTAAAGTTCCTTGAAAGCTTTCTCTTGTTGGTTTTAGTAGACGGCTCAGACTTCTTCATGGCATTGGCTTTGGAAATGCCTTCATAAGAATTATCATTCTTATCTCTTGCCATTGATTCCTCTTCAATCTGAAGATGTTTTTGCAATTGTTCCAAATCTTCGGAACTATGCATTATTTTCTTTCGGTATCCTTTCTAAGTTCCGGGAAGTTTAGCAATGATAGCCCCCACTTGGAAAGTTTCCGGAATATCAATCTTTAGAGCCTTCAACTTGTTCACGAGTACTTGCAATTCATGGATTTGGGGAAGTATGGGAATATTTTCAAGAAACTTGAAATCAAAATACCTCGAAATTAGGAATTTCTTTGTGCCATCTTCTTCGGCTTTGTATTTGTTCTTCAAAGTGTTCCAGATTTCCTTTGCCGATGAAGTATTTGTGTAGAGATCATATAACCGGTCTGATAGAGCATTCAGAATGTGACCGCGGCATATAAGTTCATCTTCTTGTCGTTTTTGTCTTTCAGTCCTTACCGCATCGGTTTCTTCATTTATAGGTTCCAGTAATGGCGTCAAATTTGGATCAAGTATTTAGAAGATCTTCAGTGTTGTAAGTAGAAACTTCAGTTTATCTTGCCATCTTGTGAAATTCGTGTCATCGAAGCGATCCAACTGAACAAGATCTTGATTCATCAATTTCATTGTTGCCATCGCGCTTTCGTTCTCCATTGAAGACTATTGTTTGAGATTGTTGGGGAAAATATGATTGCACCGAAGTTGGAGACAAAAGTACCAAGATTGCAGCAACAAATCACGAACTTGAGAACAATGAACCAAACTTGATTGTTATGAAATGATCACCGAAAGCCTGAATGCGTAAACGCTGTCCTCAAACAATATTTGCCTCTTACGGATTGAAATTGATGCTTGAAGGTTTTTCGGCAAATGATTTGAAGGATTGAACAAGCCTTGAAATGAATTAACACTCAAGCAATAAGTGTAATTCACCAAAACTTAAAAACACTATGAAAAATTATTGAATAGGAATAGGAATGAAGTTTTGTTCTTTGATTGGAATGTATATGAGCTTCTATTGTTTTTTCATGTGTCAAGCCTTGAACATCAATGTCCTATTTATAGGCCAAGTTCAAATACACGAAATAGTGCCAAAAAACAAGTGAAAAGGCACCAAGTTCAAAAAACAAATGGTAAAAAACGGCTACAAAACGGCCGAAAATTTGTACCATGCGGCCGCATGGTTCATTTTTTTTCTTTTCTCATTCCAAATTCTTTCTCCTTCTTCCATTTTCATTTTCATTTTATTAATTTTGAACGATATACAACAGTGGCATCACAATATTTATATCAGAATCAAGTTTTTCCCTCTCAGACTCAATAATCTGATTCCATATACACCAGGAGCCACTCTGCATAGGCAGATTCATCTTTTACATGGAGGAGTAAATCAAGATGTCTTCTGTAGCATTAGCCGGAGAGAAAGCCAATGCCATGAGGAAAGCCATTATTCCTAGTGGAAACAGCATGAGCACCATTGGAGGTGGCGCAAGTGGCGGCAAAATTGGTGGCAAAACCAATAGCGACGTCGTTAGGATGGCTAAAACCACCACCCACCACCCACTGAAGCACCTCATTACCATTTCGACGTGTATCTTTCCACTCCAAATGTCGTACACGAATTATGTGCGTGTTTAATATGCGCACGTATAGAAAAAAGTATTGACTTGAGACTTGAGTGGCATGTATATATATAGATATTATGATGATTGAGTTATGGCCTTATGGGGTTTTATAGTATTAATATTTCTTGCAATAAGGGGAAAACAATAAGAAAAAAAAGTGGGAATAGGGAAGTGTGATAATTAATATGTTAATGTGTTTACCTTCGGGAAATCCGGTTCGAGATATCTCACATATATATTCAAATATGAAGAGAATCAAGATGACATATCCCAATAATACACAGTTTGGATATTTATCGTTTTTCAGTTTGTTATTTGATACATTGGAAAAGTCGAGCAAGATAATAGATAAATATTCATCCAACTCGTTGGTTCCTGTTCATTAAATGTGAAAACGGTATGAAAGTTGATAGAACATAAATAAATAATCGCTCGTTTAAAATGACTTTTGCTTAATTTTGAAGGAAGTTACCTTATTTATTTATTATTATTTTTTGAAAACTAAGAGTGTTTTCTTTATCATTTTCAAGCCGTTTTTTGTTTTCTATTTTCCAAAACAGTGAAAACGAGTTCTCCTTCATTTTTTCGAAAACAAGTTTTTGAAAACAAGTTAAAATTTTATAAAGAAAACTTAACACGATAAATTTATCGTTTTTGGTGTTTCAATTATAATCAAGCCAAAATTTTCAAAACGCGTTTTGATTGTTTTCAAAATAATTTTTCAAAATGCCAAAAAGAACATATTTTTAACCATCTCAAAATGGACACTCAAAGCACAAAACTCAAAATGAATTCAAAACTCAAAACACAAAACTGAAACACAAAGAAAATAGTCCTTAATTTTTTCCTATTCCAAAAGTGTTTTTAAAGGAAGTCATATTGAACCAACTTTTTTTAAAAGCTCTTATAACAAAAGAATTTTTTTATAAAATTAACCAAGCGGGTCCAAAAAATATTTTTAGTTCTCAAAAGCTCATTTTGATTTTTCAAAAGACATGCAAAACGAGCCTAAGTGCATTTTTGGCAAAGGTTAAATTACAATTTAAACTGATCAAACATCTTTTTATCTATGCATTTGTCATTATCCACAATTTTCCACTTATTAATCATAGATTCCTTATGTAAGAAATAATTTATAATTACTTAAAAGCAAAAACATATTAAGCTCTTGTTTAGTAGGGATTAAAATCAGATTTTTAGTAAATTTTAATAGCATTTAATGAAATGTGTGATTGAAAAATTGTAGGTTCCATGAAATATGTGGTTAAAATTAATTATTAACTTTGACTTGAATTAAAATCTTGACTTTAATTTCTACCAAACAGAAGCTAAATAAGATGTTAATGGTCAACAATACTATAAATCCCGTTTGTCAAGTTAATAAACTCGACATAATAACTTGATTGAATCAAAATTTTTACAAATTACAAATTTTATTTCTCTAGAATCTTCTTTAAAATGCTCAATTGCATGGGAAAATAACCAAGCACAACAATAGGGTATTGGGAAAAGTTTTATATATAGGGCTAGTAGGCATAAATAGATAGAGGTATAGGTAGATGAAAATATGATCAAATGCAATGTATTTAGCAGAAGATATGATGACTTGATATTATAAATTTCACCAACTTGCACCTATTATTCTTCATCATGATTGTCAAACATGTGTGTACATCTTTACATTTCATCACCAACCACATATCTTGCTTGCATCAGACGGTGAGAATTCTAAGTTGGTAAGAATGCACTGAATCCGGACATCGGAAATCAATCTCCACCCTACATATGACACCATACTTTTCCATGATTCTCTCAAGCATTCTTGGTTTGTGAAAAAAGTATCTTTGAATGCCATTTTTCTTTACACCAAGGATGATCTATCTTGGTCGAATGAATGGAAATGTATGGATGTTTATGATTTATACAAGCAAACAAAGAGAAGTACGTGCTCAATTTTCTAAAATAAACATAATTATACGAGATAACAGATAGATCTATCACACTTTCGTTACACATCTTTGTTGCTTTATTCTATATAAATAATTTGGTTTTAACGAATTAAACATATTTTTACGTTCACACGAAAAAAAAATCAATGAATACGCTTACTCGAGTATTCGAAGACGCCATTCCATTAATATTTTGGCTAGAGAATAATGAAAGAACACAAGAAAGTGGTAATATTAACACTCGTTGTGAGGTTACAATAAGGAATTAATAGTAATGAAGTATATTCTCCTTTGACATGTTTTAATGTCATTTCTAGGCCTTGTTCAGTAACATTGAAATTGCATCAAACTTGTATATATCCACCAAATAGATCTGGGATTTGGGATGTAAAAGCGTCAAGTTCCCAAGATATCTCCTTCAAGAGTATTGGTCACTATACATGTGCACGTATGCGTGCGTGCGTATGATTGGTCAATATGCTTGCATGCACGTGCTTACGAACACAAACCACATTCGAAACCAACACCATCGTAAAATTCTACCTTTAAAGTTGCCAATGAAAATGAATCCTACCAAACCCTCAGTTCTTTACATTCTATACATAATTAACTAGCACAATTTTAGTAGAAGAAAATCTTATACACATTATGATATATTACTCATTCACAGTAATCAACAAGATAATTTATGCACCATACTGAAAACATCAAAAGACTAATCAAATGTACTGGTTACCTGCTAAGAGTTTAGGTCACTGAAAGACTAAAGAAGCCAATTATCCCAATTCTATAACTATTACTAACAGAGAAAAATCGCTGATAATCAGCAGATCTGTAAAAGCATTGGACACTCATATTCGAGCTGATATGTCGATTTCTCCTTTTTATCATCATTTCTAGCCTCTCGCTTCTGTTTGTCAATAGTTAAACAGATGTCCAGTTCTCGTTTCTTCCAATGCACTTAATAGCAATCAGAGCAAGTTTTAATCTTGTGGCATTTTCAGTGCTTCTTGCCTCCCTAGTGAGTTGAGAATCCAATGACTGAAGCTTAAATTGACTTGAAGAAAAGACGCTATTTTTCTTATGCCATACCAGTTGTCAAGGGCGAATTCTCATCGAGAACAATATCAGCAGGATCTCCAATCCACGGCTTCCCTTCTCGCCATCGAAACTTAATCCTCAACTTCCCGTTTGCATCGACTCCTACCACCTCACCTTTACTTGCATGAGTCTCCATACCCCAGTCCCATCGAGGCGTCACCAATCCATCTTTGATTTTCACCTTGTCTCCAACTTTAAAGGGTCTAACCTTTTCCATTTCCCATGATTTACAAAGCCATAGCCGGTCTATAAAGCAGAAAGCCACCCAAAGATCTTCATCTTCGAAACGGTGCACCACTCCAATGCTTGAGTGACGTACGTCTCCCCACTGGTGAGTAGGAGTAGAAACATTTTCCCGAACCCTAACCCAGTCTCCAACATGAAGTTTCTGTTCCTCAAGGATCTCCACCTCAGAAGGATCAAGTACCCAAGCTTTTGAGCCAGCCGGTGTATATATTCTCAGCTTTCCATCTGCATCAATAGCCGATATGGTCCCTATACTTGCATGGTTGTGTCCTGACCACCCAAACCTAGGCTGCTTGACAGAGTTCTTAACTTTGATCCGCTGCCCAACCAGGAGTTTATCAACTCTTTCAAGATAAGAAAATTTTCCTACCCATAGTTCTTGCTCTCCACAGAATCCTACAATAATATTTTCATTCCATTCGTTTCCTTCAAACCCAATTCCTTGCACTACGCCAATGCTACCTTGCGATATAGATTTCCAACGACTCGCATTCTCTTTCAATTTGACCCATGCTCCCACTTCAAACATTTGCTCTACTTCAAGATCTGCAGGATCCCCTCTCCATAACCCCTGTAAACTTGAGAATGCAACCCTCACTTCTCCATCAGCATTCACACTGGCTACAATCCCACAAGAATCAGGATGAGCACCTCGCCAGCCCCATCTTGGCTCAACGAGCCCACTTCGAAACCTTACATGTTGCCCAACCTTAAAATCAGGAACCTTTTCAACATCAGTATAATGGGTTGGATACCTTCCCTTACGAAAACAGCAAGCTAATTCTAGATAACCAGTATCCTGTATACTATGCACAACAGCTAAACCTTCTTTTCCAATACTGTTCCAATCATAACTGGGCCTAGTCCCCATGATTGGTTTGGAACGCACCCAATCACCTACTTCAAATCCTGGAAGCCGTTCTGCATCTCCGGGAGAAACTTTCCACAAAGTATGTCTTCCAGCAACTTTTACCTAAAAAAGGTGAGAATTTGTCAGGATAATGAACGTTATGATGGAAAATGAAGTAAAAACATAGGGGACAGAAAATAGAGCCACATAAGGGAAAAACAAAGGTCTGTTTCCAGTAAATATAGGTTCAACTACAGAAATTATTTTTTGAGACTTCATTCAATTTATTGTCAGATCTAGCTTAAGATCTAATGAAATTAACTCCCATCTATATTTCTTTGTGGAAGAGAGTGAATGTTAGTAGATTGATAATTAATACAATTATATCACATTTTATAAACACAAATCATTCTACACCTTTACCTTTGATTCAAAGAGTACAAAAGTAATTTCACTCTGAAATCAAACAAGTTCAGTTGAGCCAATGTGTTTTGTCTCTTTGATAGAACCTCTGCTTTCTATTATAGAGAGGGCTCTAAATTGCCATCAGTTGCACATTGATGATACGTGATTTTTTCTTTGTTGATTAATTATATCATTAGCAGGAGAAAAGTTTTGACTTATAGCTTGTATCAAAATGCCATCCTAATTTGTGTTCTATATGTAAGTACAAGGCATACTATTATCGTTGAGGAACCTCATTCCTTAATTCTTAATCAGCAACTTCCCACCAAACTTGACAATGAGTTGGAAACAATCTGGTAGAAGATCATAGTTGATGTCCCGTCCTAAACCTAATGCAAGAAAAGCAACCAAGAACAGAACAGCTTACATTTAAAGCACCATCCATGTCGATCCTTGCAATTTTTCCAACAGTCGCAGGTGTCTCACTGGACCATCCAAGCCGAGGCAGAGTAACAGAAGGCATCACATGTATCTCTTGTCCTACTTCAAAAGGAGGAACCTTCTCCACATCTGTCGCAGAACAGCGGAAAAGCTTGCTCTTGAAGCAAAATGCAACTTCCATATCACCATCCTCCTCCAAACAATGAATTATACCAATGCTGTTCCTCGTTACATCCTCCCACCCATATTTTGGGGAGGAAACAGATGCCTTTACTCTAACCCAGTCTCTTACCTGATAAAATTATATTGAATATTGGCAGTAAAAACTGTCATCCAGTATATTCATGATTCAAAACAGAAAAACAAATTATGCAGATAATACCTTGAAATCCTCGACCTTTTCCATGTCAGAAGGATCAGCCTGCCATGGAATAGGTCGATTTGGAATTTCAATTATCAGCAGACCATCATTCTCTATCTCACTAATTCTTCCAATGCTATGATGGGTTTCACCACCCCAAGCATATCTTGGCTCAGCAACAGAGCGCTTTACACAAACCCGATCACCAATCTGTAAAAGCAACAGAATTATATATGGTAGGAAAAACCAAAGTGTAAAAATATGGAACAAAGAACAAGAATTTGAAATATTCAATCTCCTTCATGCTATAGTAAATTCCCTTACCCTAAATGGCTCAACATGTTCAACCTCCTCAGGTTCGCAATGCCATGGAGCTGGAAGATAGCTTAGTTCCAGTAAGAGACTGCTATCTGGTCTAATACAGTAAACTACGCCAATGCTTCCAGGAGTTACAGATCCTAATCCGTGTTTAGCTGTAGTCAGTGTGGGCCGTATGCGAACCCAGTCCCCAACCTTGAATTCTTCAACTCTTTCCATTTCTGCAGGATCAGCTTTCCATCCTCTGGATGCTCCAGGAAAACCGACACGCAGGATTCCATCATCATCGACACAAAGAACTGTTCCAATGCTGTCACGCGATTGACCACGCCAACCGAATCTGCAGAAACACAAAACTAATTATTGTACCATATAAGAATAGTTGGTATCATCATGGTTTACTCAAAGGGCCACAGTTTAAGATTGCAGAAAAAAATCCATAATGTTTAAACCAAAATTGCTGCAAGATAAACTACTTGAGAATGAGAAATACTTCAACATCTCATTAAGACACAAGAATTTCCTTTGGATGAAGTCTGTTTCTTTGTGTCTAGGGGACCCACATTTCTGAGTTAATTCTCACTTTAAGATGGTTTGGTAAATTAGATTGTTATGAAGGCAAACTAGGTGTGTGTTGGGTAAGGTAATGTGTATAGGAACATTTCAATCGAGGATAAATGGTTTCTCCATTTTTTATCAGCATCTAGTTCTCTTTTCAACAGGGTAATTAAAAATAGATTTGGTTTACAGCCAAGCAAATAGTTCTATTGTTCATTACCAGGACGATTAGATGATGGTAGACACTTCTTTCTCCATCAGTTATCACTGTTTGTATTGTTTTTACTCTTTTCATAATAAGATACAAAATTTATTTTCTGTACTTAGGTGAAGCATCAATTATCAATTTTTACAAGGGACCTTAAGAGACTATTTCCAAATTATTAATCGAAAAATTTTGAAACTGTAAACAAGGTTTCAAATTAAGCACAGAATAAAACAATTTAGCTATTTTTTAAATGACAAATCTGAAAACAACTAATTGATAGCAGCAAATAGGAAGTAAACATCACCTCCAACAAGACTCACTCTGATTCTTGATTGCAGGTAATTCACAATACTAAATTGAATTGCACTGGGGTGAACAGAATCAAAGTTTGCTATTATGGGAATTATTGCCACCAGACAGTCCCGAAAGGAGAAAGGAGAGGGGGAACACTCAGTAGGAAGGTGGTGCCAATTTTTTCAGTGGTACAGCTACCGTGATTTCAACTGATGTATTACTGGAAATGCCCCCACAAAAACCGAAGGAAGCACAATAGCAGTACCACTAAAATAGGTCGTGCCCTCTACCTACTAGTCATTCTATTTTGGGGTCAATCTATTAGGAATAGGGCTACATATTTATGGTTCATTTACATAATCATCTAATTCAATTTCAAAAGGATTCAAAAAAATGAGCACGAATAGAAAGTGTACAGTGCATATGAGAAAAAAAAAAACTTCGTGTGAACTGATGTGGTGAATCACTACACTATTTAATTCTCAGAGTTCGCGTTCAAATTCAATTTTTTACTTAAGAGAAGAAGAAAGACCTTTTATCATTGTAAAACGAACAACTAGAAAAAAAAAATCATAGGATTTTTGTTTCATTTTTTTATTCATCAAAACATCAATAAAAAGAACTAGATAGAATAACTTCGACGTAGTCAACTCATACAGAAAGAACGAAATCTGGATACATACCAATACCTAGTATGGGTGGGAAAAAAAAAGTAGAGATAAAAATAAATAACTCTTGCAGTCCAATACAAGCAGCAGCCAGGCCAATATCTGGTTACTACATTTTTTCTTGCCTGGCTGTTCTGCCCATTGTTTATATCAGGTCCCAGCATCTTAGAAATTGTAAGCGCACCTGAATCTTCAATTCATGTTTCCTGGTGTTTTTTACAGTTGATTAATAGTAAAGAAAGATTGAACTAGCCCCATACTTGGCACCCAAGCAATAGAACCTTCAATACAAGACTGTGAATTAACATTTTCATTTCCAAGATAAAATCTCATTTCCTAAGCACACACATCTACGTCTTAGATGTCTAATTTCCAAATGCAAGTAATGTTTATGGTAGAACATAAAATCCTCAGAAGACTCTAATTCTCATACACATTTCTAGCCTTGCCTTTGAAAACTCAATATGATTAATGAAACCAGAATGTGAAACAAGTTCCATTAGACTTTCAAGTGTCACCCAGTTCAGTATCATTTTTGAAAGTCCTGAAATTATTGCATTGATCATCACAAAAGAAGAGTGACTGGATGGAGAGAAGGAAAATTTTAAGAATACAGCAACTACAAGAACAGCACCATGATGCAATTATGAAGCAGAACAAGATGTAAAAGCTAAGAGTTTAAAAAACCCAATAGTATGACAACAAAGATGAGATAAAATACATCGTGGAAGCGATGTTAACCTAATAAGAAACAAGTATGCCTAAACATAATGTCTTGATAATAGATGGGACGTACTTTGGCTCTTTGACATCTGGCTTAAGTTGCACATGCTGTCCTCTGTCAAGTGGAATCACCTTTATAACTTCATTTGCCAGTACCTTGGCTTCTCCAGTGCAAAAGGACACAGTGAGATTGTCATTGTCTGGAACGTTTTGTACGAAACCAACACTCCTATGTGCTGCACCTTGCCAACCATATGTTGGTGTTGTAATGCTTCTTCTAAATTTCACCCAGTCTCCAATTTGATATCTAAGCAACATTTAACCGTACAAAAGTCTTTAGCCACGATAATGAAATTAACCACATACTGCACATAATTTTACCAGGAAAGTGATGAAAACAGCAAAGCATTGTATTGACTTTTACGCACATGGTTGAAGATAAATGGACTCCCTTCTCCACCAGTGCCTCCATTAAATCTTCAGAAATCCATTCCCGGGGAAGAGCCTCCAAGAAGTCTCCTAATGTCTTGCCACTGTAATGCATTACCAGAAAAGAAATATATCATATTCAGCAGCAAATATTGCAGATCATGGAACTTGTGGTAAAGGAAACAAGCAAAATTACTTCTGAAGAGATTAACTAAAAGCTAACGAGGAGTGACAAACAAAACTTGCCTGTGATTTCTAACGTTAACTGCAGCATTTGGATATTTAAGCATAAAAATGATCCAATCAAGATTTTCACGTATCATTTTTGCCGTATCAGCTGCTATATGAAAAGCATTGTCACCATCATCATCCTGAAGTTCACACCATGAAAATGCAGAAGGCATTATTTAGCGATACAGAGATCCACAGAGAGGCTGACGTGTAATTGGAAGATCAAATATTTAAAAATCAACTTCACTTCAAACCCGTTCAGCAAAGATCCGCAAAGTCAAATTTCTCAAACGCTCATTTCATGCATGCGCAAGCATCTTATGGAAGGAAATGTGGTATGGCCAAGTAATCAGACAGCACGACGTCACAGCAAATTAGATTAAAAATTTATTTGTGCATAACAAGCACAATACAAGTACCTACAAGTTATTATCTAGAGTTTGACACTCATCTGACCAGTGCGTGCATCAAGTAATATTCTTCAAACGTGTATAAACATATAATTCTGAATCAGGTTTATTACCCCGGGAAGACTTTTTTTTTTTTATTTCAATCATTTCAGTTATGGTTTTATGTTCAAGTGAACTGCCTTAGCGGTACTTCTCACCAACATTTTGTACAGTAGGTTCTATGGTAGCGAGTTATTGCTATCTGCACAATATATTTAAGTGAAGCAAAATCAAAAGAAACTTTTAAGTAAATAACCACTTAACCAAACTTACGTTGATCCAATGGGTAATATCATAACTATTTCCTAGCTCTTCCATAATTACAGTTAACCTGTACTTGTATCTCTACATTTGCATTCCCGTGTATATAGAAATTTACTTATACTTAAAAGCTTTTCACAATCATTTTAATTTAAATCACGACATGTCTTCTAGTTTTATGAGCTAACAGAGTACACCATGAGTCCTAAATTAATTATCTCAACAAGCACCATGAATCCTAATCTAATACCTCAAGCCAATCCATTGATACTTTACAATAATGCAAGGTAACAGTTTAGGATTTCCCCTAGCAACTGGCAGTACACTAGATTCACAGATATAGTTCTCCTTATGATTATAATCTCATCAAGTATATCCTTTAACATACAAATATATGTTGCTTCCAACACTCGTCTTTCATCAAAAATATATCTGTTAGAACTCTTTCAAATTCATAAAGACCACGTATAGACGTTTCTTTCCCTTAATATTTTCCACAACCACTCCTCATAAATCAGTAACTTCTCTAAGTGACGTAGCACACACGCACCCATAGCTTTCTGCCATTGTTGATCAAATCTGCAATCTGTCTCTAAAATAGCAAGTATAATTTTGAGTATCAGATATAAATAATGTTCCAAGTAGGCAGTAACGTTCTCTTCCTCTTAATTTGTCCTCAAAATTTCAATAAGCTTAACTTGATAACTAAAAGTAATCCATCGAGTCTGTGATACTCGCACACACCAATATAAATGCTGTCAGATCCCAAGATCTCTGTTTTCCATTTATAAGTACCTCTTTTCACCTGACCATCTCTGCATAAATGATCGTCAACTTCTTCCAAGAATATCTGATTCAGTTTTAGATGAACGTCTGCGATGGTTCTCATTTGCTAACTCCCTAAGCAACATATTCAACATTTTTCCATATTCACATTATCAAGTTACTTTACCACCTTTCTCATAAATGGAAAAATCCCTGCAGTCTAGGTCAGCTAGCACTAAAAGTTGTGGCGCTACGCTAGAATTCAGGTACAAGAAATTAACTGATATAGATCAAAACAATTAACTCTACAAGCCTCTTCGGATTCAAATATGCGAATAGTTTTTATATTTAAATAAGCAAGATAATGAGTCCTAACAACAACAAAAAAGTTCAGAAGTATCAAATTTTACAACCCAAAAGAGAGATCGGTCTGAATGAATTATATGTCAAATTTAATTATATAGATCTTATTTTGAAATTAGATACTAAATTGTTGGATGTATATGGATACTTGCTCAAATTTTACAAACCAATTGCAGAAAACAAAAAACAATAGCGGAAATCTAATTAAAATGCACCTCATACTTCCAGGAATGGCTACATTGCACCAACAAAAATAACAACCAAATAGTCCTCCATCAACGAATAACCAAGTTCTCATGTTTGCTAAAACTAATCAGAGTTGAACGTGCATTGCACGTTATTCTAAAATACTTTTTAAGTGATGTAAAAGTAATATTTGATATCAATTTATTGGAAGGATTTGATGAGTCTCAAACGAACTAAAGAAAATAAAATTTAGGATAGAAATTTAAGAGAATAAAACTGTACTCTCGAAATTCAACTTCTATGATTCAATTTTTTCTTGATGATAAAATTCTACAAATGAGCAACATTATTATACTACATTTGATACATAAGAATTAATTGCTAATACATGAATTTAAACACCCATTAAAAATTTTGGCTACATGAATAGAAATAAATTCATCTATAATAACTCTAGATTCATGTAAATCAATTTATTAGTCTAGATTAATGTCAATGTTAATTAATTGAGAATTAATAACATGAAATTCATACATGACAAGGATTTTGTAGTATTTATTACATATTGAAAAAAAAAATTAAAGTATTATTGAAATAATTGAATTTTAGTAGGGTTAAAATCGTCTAAAAAATGATTCTCACTTAATATGATATTAAATATATTATAGATATAGATACATGACAATCACCTCTTGAGTTCATCAGTCCATTAAAACAAAAAAACCATAAAAAGCATGCTCGCATTCTTAGAAACGAAGCCACTGATAGATGGTATGGATCACAGAAATTTCATAAAGAGTTTGGAAACAAAGAGGACACGAGTACATTTGTCTGACTACATTTTCATGAAAGATCCAGAGGATGTCTAACAATAAACCTGCAAATTGCAATTTGCCCCAGCAGATAAAAGCAATCCGACGCAAGACTTTGAACCTCTGGCCAATGCCACATGGAGAGGTATGGTATTCTGCACATTCCTGGTGTTCACATCAACCCCAGCTTCCAAAATAATCTACAGAAAAAGAAATTAACAAGACATGTACATTAGAAACTACAGTCACAAAACAGGCAGAGCTTACATTTAGGAGTCACCTCCTAATGCATCTGGAACACAGTTTGACAATAGCAGCAGTTCTAGTTCCGCAATAACACAGTATTCGGCCTACCTTGACTAACTCAATGTCATTGGCCATGGCAGCAGTATGCAGAGCAGTGTGGGCATGCTGGGCGTCTTGAGCTGTCGGGTCAGCTCCGGCAGCTAGCAGAATCCTTACCAGTTCTCTGCCCTCTACATGTTTATACAACATCAGAAAGGTGAAATCATATCACTGTGTATTCATGGTTAAACTATTAGCACCAGATAACTACTATAACACTACTGTAAATCAACAACCCTAGTTTTACCAGATTCGTGATCTTTCTTCAAGGCAGCTGCCATGCATAATGCTGTTCCAACAGAGCATGGAATATCAATAGCGTCGGCAATCTCTTCTGCAGATGTAAGTTCGGCCCATCTTTTGACAACAGCAACATTCCATGTTGTGACACACAAGTGAAGTGGTCTGAAAAATAAAGAGGCTTTGTTATGTGTCAATCAATAGAGGACTCACACAACATAGCTTGACATCTTATACACTACAAACGTCATAAGACGTGTATCCAAATGGCAACCACATCACTGAATGTGACTGTCATCACCGTCTTTTTTTGTTCAAATAAGAGATGCGCTCTATGAATCCCTGTTATATCTTTTATCACAAATCATGTTAATGGGCTTGTCTACCAAAGTTTCCTATCTTTGAGCCTTTTAACTTGGAAATCTATTGTCCCCTAAAGAGTTAAGGTATTCATATGGATGCTTTCCATAGGAAATCATTTGTAACTCAATGTAAAAGAAAAAAATCCTCGCACTCCTCTTTGCCCTTCTTCATGGTGATGTACAAGAGGAACATGGAAAGCATTGAGATTTGATGCACTGTTATATTGCAAGATATTGTGGACCAAATTGTTAATAGATGTAGATTTTCATTGGACTTCTCCAGAAAGATATAATGATTTTTTCTTACAAAAACCTATAGGTTGTGGGGACAAGAAGGTTAGATATGATCTGGAATTCTCTAGTTTCGATAATTCTTTGGGTCTTATAGATGAAAAGATAGCAGAATTTTGAAGAGAACAACACGGAGCATGTCAATCACAAGAAAGGCTTAACTCTTAGCTTATTATCTGCTGCTGCAGCTAAAGAATTAATGGTTTCTCCCTTTCTTAGATTATCCTTTGTTTCTCTTTATTAACAAAGTAATCCTTGTCCTCTCGTCCTCTTTACAATCTGCCACCGAAATAGAGCAATCCTAGAAAATATCCACTTGATGCATTCTTGGTTTTCTTAAAGCTTAACTTCTGAAAGCCTTCCATTCCTCATGGCTTCCTAGCCTCTAAGAAATCTCCATAGCTAGTCCAGGGCATTTTCCGGAATGTATAGCCAAGACACTAAAGCTCTTAGTACCTTTCCGTGATCATAGAAATAAGTTCAATACCATAAAGCTACCTTTAACAATGAGAAAAATTGAAAAGAGTGTTAAAGATATAATGCACTATTAAAAGTCATACAGTGATAATGAGCCTAGAATTGAGCTGAATTTTGTAAAACAACAGAAGAGAAAGGGTGAAGAAATCAGAGGACTTTAAAGAAAAAGCAGCAAGAATAGTGGCCTATTTAGTATGGAGACATAGGGCTGCGATCTAGGGAATAACGTTTGCAAATTAGCTTCAGTAATTATGTTGATGTCCATAGATCACCTTTTCAATGTGATCAAAAGAAACTCGTTCAGAATCAACTCCATAAAGCATGTGAAACAAATGTCCTTTTGATTTTCAACTATCAAACTGATTGTTCTTCAAACTACATTACAAAGATTTTTCTAATGGGTAGTATTTCCACTAAATTTTAATATGATATGTAACTCGAAGTGGCTCAAATATCGACTCTTCAGAAAAAAATCCAGCTGACCAAAGACGTAAACCATACATTCAAGTTGGAAAGAAGGGAGCTGTCTTATAATCTGGCAAGCAGTGAATTTAGATATTCCCTCCAGGCATTCACAGCCTAAGATAAGTTGAAAGGCTACCCATGTTATCTAATATTATTTAGGTGATACAATTAAATAAAAAAATCTCTTTCTTCTCTTCCACAGTTAACCAAAAAAACAAAGCAGTAAAAGGGAAACAGTGTCTCTGTTTTTCTTTTTGTGTTCTTCCCTAGTTTCATTTCTTTCCTCTCAATAAAGCATCTGGATTCAGAAAATTGTCTCTGCTAATCATTGAAGGATAAAATTTACACATACGTCAAATGCCTGGAGTTCACAATGCCCATTGATTTACAGCCTCCATTTTCCAATATGACAACAGCACAGTCAGTATATTTCTTGGCAATAGCTCTGTGAAGCACAGATTCACCATCGTCATCAACTGCATTTGGATCAGCACCAGCCAACAATAACTCCTATCCATTCAGAAATAAGTAATAAAAACATAAACACATATATTATGATTAAGAAAATATAAAAGTTAAAAATAAGGGGTTAGAAATAAACATAAGACATTCATCATGCCATGCAATTTCCATGTCCCTGACGATGGAGTTTTGTACTTGAATCAGGCATCTTGCTTTACATTTCCTTATTTTTTGATACGTTTCCATAATCTATAAACTTATAGAACTCCAAGACACCTACACGCATACAATCTGGTTGGCCATGGTAGGCACAGACATGAGCAACGGATGGACCAAGGCCTTCCCTTAACCTCGATCTGACATTAGCATCTCTACTGATGAGAGCTCGGACACATTCAGGCGATCCAGCCGCCAGAGCAAAAACAAGAGGAGGATCACCATCTTTATCGAGGACATCAACATTTGCCTCTTTGTACTCCAAAATAGCTTCAACAAGTTCAACGCTACCCCTCCTACAAGCCAGGTGGAGAGCCGTTTGACCTTCTGCATTCTGTGCTTCCAGCAGAGAATGTAGCAAATTGCCGTTGTGACCTGAAGCAGTCTTTGCAAGAAGCTCTCTGCATAAAACAGGGGTAATGGGAAATAAATCTCAAAGTAAAAGACTCTATATCCAGAAGATATGACAAAGGTCTATAGTAAAGCAGCCTAACCTAACTCCATCCAGATTGCCTTCGGAGACAAGTCGGAGTAAAAGATTGGGATTGGCTTGGGGAACCTCTAGATCAGCCGATGGGGAAAGAGCTGTCCCATTTATTCCAGGGTTTGTAGGCAAATCACTGCTTATTAGATGGGGCAAATAGAGAATACCCAAGTCATCAATCAAGTAACAATAAAGTATTAAATACAAGGATGACTTGAAAAAACCAGCATCAAAAATATACATGGCAAGTAATAA
Source organism: Fraxinus anomala (assembly GCA_903798345.1). Lineage (NCBI taxonomy): Eukaryota > Viridiplantae > Streptophyta > Magnoliopsida > Lamiales > Oleaceae > Fraxinus > Fraxinus anomala. The sequence goes on from CAIGRN010179263.1 coordinate 17,608, forward strand.
GGCACTTCCAAGACATCTAAGATTACTAATTCTCGCATCAGCAACATAAACAAGGACCACACGAGCGTTTGAACTCTAAGAAGTGTACTCTTAAGGTAACAAACTGACAGTACATAAAATAGCATCTTACACATCAGGGCTTGCAGGAGGGCTTCGAGGAATCTCTTGCAAGTGACGAAGAAATACTGCTAACATTGAATTAAAAGTTGGTCTTTTAGATGCCTTGAACTGGAGGCAGTCACCAATCATCTTCCACAATTCCCTAGGTATTCCCACACCCACTACACTTGCATATTGAGGAGGTTGTCGTCGAGCTTTGACTACAGATCGATAGATTTCCTCAGCACTTAAACCAGCCCAGCTGCGTAAAAGATATAGACACCTTTTTGAGCAATTATGCTACTTAGAGAAACAACAAAGTTATAAGGGACAGTTAATAAATTCACATACGGAGTAGAACCAGTGCACATTTCTACTAATGTACAACCAAAGCTCCAGGCATCTGACTCCGGCGATATGCCAATAGCATCATCCCAGAAAAGATTCAGCGACTTTTTTACTGGTTCCCATGCCTCTGGGGCAGTGTAATTTGGGCTAAGCATTGTGCAATCCATACATGAATGAACTTTGGAGGATTCACACTCTGTTTGAGCTTTTCGACAATCAAGCTTCTTTAGAATTGCTGGAAGCCCATAATCAGAAACCATAGCATGACCATTTGCATCCAAGAGAAGATTAGATGGTTTAATATTCATACAAACAACACCAGCTGCATGGAGCTCGGCGACTCCACGGGCAATGTCCGCTCCATATCTACATTCAAAATTTTAGACAATACATTATGACAAGGAAAATTTACAAAATGTTATCCTCTAGTTAGGAAAAAATAATCAAATTTTTCTAATTTTCAAAATATAGCGAGACAAATCTTTAAACTAAATATCATAATCAATGTCTTTTGACAATAGTGGTCCTATATACATAACAACCCTATGGCGAATGGGAAACTTATTATAATAACATATTGAAAACTTTCCTAACTTAAAGATTAATGATTATTAAGAGAAAATAAAATGATATCAACTTTTTTCCACTTAACGACTAATAATTTATTTCAAGAAAATGAAATGACATCTAATGTCTAAATTGGATAAGGAACATAATTTTACTAATTATAGAAACGTAACTACATCGGTTAAGAGGGCGGAGAATCCTCTAATCATCAAAGAAAATAAGGTAAAGACAAGAAAACAATAAATTTTTCCATCTGAGAATAATTAAAGAAAAGGGAACACCTTGAAATCCTTATCGATAGTTATCCGTAAGGATGATAAAAACATAGATCTATCTCACGGTAGGAATGCAATCTGCGTCATATATTTTCCTGCCATCTCAAATTAAAGTCCTCCTCCCTTTTTCAAATGACGCAAAATATTATCTACTTTCTATAAGTAAACGCATTCCCCATTTTCTCTCCAACTACCATTGCTAAAATAATCTTATAATTAAAATTGTGCCTACTATTTCCTAAAAAAGGGGAAAACATGCACACACTTGACATTCCTAAAATTTGAACAAAGTCAAGCTACAGCAGTCAACTTGAGATGACAGAAGCATAATTTACAAATGGATTCACATATTCCGTTATCCAGCAAAAAAATGAAGGCCATAATTACCAGTTAATTTGACATATGCCGTTTGAAAATTGTCCCCCTGTATAAAAGACAACAAATAACTACACCAAGAGAAAATGGACAGCCTATTAACATCCCTTCTAAAGTTCTAAAGTTCACCGTTTGGCAATTAAGGATGGAGTCCAACAAAATATTTAGCAAGGCTGTCCGCTGCTTTGCACCAGAATTAAGGCCACGTAATTGGAGTGTAGAAAAAAGATAAAGAGATTTAAAATTTCTACCATACATTGCCATTCCAAAACTTATGGTCAAGATGCCAACACAATGCATTTTTAAAATATTTACTACATTAATTAAAAAATTTTGGATTTTATAATTTTGTCCCCAATGTTAAAATCGTGTATGTAAAAATGCTACGGACTTCAGATTAACATGGTAATTGGCTGTGCCCACCCACTTCATTTACTTTTTCACAATGTGAGGCATTTTCGTTGTCCCATCAACGAATCCTTAGTTCTCCAATATTCTTGCTGTTTTCAACGTCATTCTTACCATCAGTAACTTTATCTAACTTTTTTCTCTTATCCTTTTGAGTTAAAAATAGTGATTTTTTTTTTCTTTCTTTGTATTTAATGGGTTTTTGTTATATGTATTCGAGTTCTAGATTCACAAAACAAGAAAACAGAAATTAGACAAGTTTGTATTGGAATACCATGATTGAAAACTCTCCAAGAATTAGGAAGTTTAAGATTTAGCTTATAATGAAAAACTTGCACAGTTTATTACAGTAATTAATAGGGTAAGTTTTCATTTGAATATATGGAAATTCAGATGTTGAAGGCAATACTTATGTGATACACATATGGCCTTATCCAACAGCTTAAGCTTTTAGACCACGTGGTTTCAAACTTTCAATATGGCATCAGAGCAAATAAAGGTCCTCGGCTCAAGTCACTCAGCCACCCACTTAATGAAATTAAAAATGACATACATGTGGTCATGTTATTGTTCAATTTTTGGGAAGTATAACCCAAAGGTATTTTTGTTGTTCATAATTTAATAATGTCTATTGTTACAATTTTATGTTAAATTTTATTTTACTGCTTTTAAAAAATTTTGTTATTTACTTTTCATTCCTTTAACTCTATTGAATAATTTTTTGCTTTAGATATGGAGGAATTTCTCATGAAAAAACCAAGACCGGACCAAATTTCAATTACTAAAAACATTTAATTTATGTTGGGATTTATGTAGAAAATACAAAATGTTGTTTGATGTGATATATTAATGTTGTGTTATAGTAGATTAATCAACACAAACGATATCGTTGATTTTTTTTATAACTTAAAATTGTAGTTTATATTATCACTTCACTTGCCCAATCCACCGCCACCGATTATCTCCCATGAAATTCTATGTCCAAACTCCAAGTGCTAACAAATAACAAGGATAACACCAAGGATGAGACAAATACTTCAAATGAACAAACATTGGACCCTAATTCATTCAAGTTACATTTTCATCTATCTCGAATAATGACAAAAACAAACTAAAAAGTAAAAGAGACAGATTCTATCACCAATCTAGCAACTGCAGAGAAAACAAGCATTCAAACCAATCCAATCAAAATGCATATTGATTCAATTTAACATGAATGCATGTATGTGTTAAAAGGTATAACGAAAGAAAAAAAAACCTCAGGATCTGTTCAAGTGTGAGGCGCCCTTCATTCTGCTGCATTGCAGTCTGGACGGACCCATAACACCTATCCATTACTAAGCAAAGGCTGTTGTCCATCCTCATAGCTCCATGAAAAGCACAAACACTCCGGCACCACATGGACTTCCTCCTCAGCTCCTCCAGCTGTCCCTGTAGCCACATCACATCCGTCTCCTCCTTGATTTGCACCTTCTTCACTGCCAATTTGTGCTTACACCCCCTCCCCGACAGCACTGCCGCCCACATCTCCGCTCCTGCCTTCCAACTACTCCCATCCCCAATTCTTCTAACCAGATTCACCTCTTTATGCACCCGCAAATCTAATCCCCCACCTCCCTCCACTTGAACCTCACGTCCCCGCCTTCTCTTATAATCATCCTCCATTCGTCTACTTCCATTATTACAACCACCACTACCATAAGAATTATTTCGATAACAATTATTGCTAGTAGTTAAAGAAGAAGTCTTTTCTTCCCGACCCACATAACCATCACCATCATCATCGTCCTCATCCTCGTCGTCATCATCATCTGCAGAAAGGGAACTCTGGATCAAGGACAAAATGGCGTAATTCTTTTTCAAAGCAGTCACGGAATTCCCAACGGTGGACACGAAACGGCAGCGGGGACAGGAAAGTGAGCAATCGGTGGATGCAGAAAACATCTTAGATAGACACTCGCGACAGAACCCATGACCGCATTGGAGTAGAAGAGGGCACCGCTCATCCTCGTTGTATTTATTCTGGCACACCGAACAACTGGGCACCCTCATATCAATTCTCTTTTTTCTTACTTCCCCACACTCAGTCTTGATCAAAATATCATCAATGAAATTGGATTGAATTTTGATGCGTAGATCCGTGAAGATTGAACTGGGTAGGAGGTTGGTTTTAGAGAGAGAGAAAGGGGGTGGGAAGGTGAGATGAGAGAAATGTGAAAGTTTGATTAAGGGGTTACGTTGTTTTTTCCGAGAGTTTTATGTTTTTCTTTTTCCACCTTCTTTTATTTTTATTTTTTTTCTTTTTTGTTGGTGGGGTCCATTTCTTCAATTATGCCATTATTATTAGTATACGTGAAGATAAGTTTAATTATAGAAATCAAGAAAAAATACTGATGAAGTCAATAAAAATTGTATTTAAAATTAACTATTAATTTTTGCTTACATTTTAATCAACTTTTTTAGTTAGAATCAAATGAAAAGTACGCGATTCTCAATTTCAAAATTCGAACTCTTTTAAAATTTTAATTGAATAAGAATAAAAAGTATTTTGAGCTAATTCCCCGAATTTGCTACGTTGAAAAGAATAGAAGAAAATCAAGTTAGATTAGAATAAATGAAGTAAATTAATTCACTACTATAAAATTCTATAAATTTTGTAAGGACTTATTGTACATAAAAACACAAATGCTCTCCGTTCTGGCAAAGTTTTCAAAATTTATCTTGTCGATCGGTAGGTGTGAGTTAATGACAACGTAGTACATCATCTTGATGGTTGTGTGTTGGGGTGAAATACAATAAATCATTCTCTTATATATTTTCCGTCGTGGAAGAGAACTTTTCTCTTACCCTTTCATGACTTTCTATCGCGTCCCTCAAAATTCAAACATAAGACATCAAACATGAAAATTTTAAGTTAAATCTTGATACTAATTATACATAATGTCGACAATAACATACCAAAAATTTATTTATTTTTTTACTCGAGCTCAATAAATGATTGCTTCAGTTTGACATTAAAAATAAAAAAGAATTTCTTGTATGTTTTTTATATTACACAGACTCACAGAGCTCACAAACTCATAATTCACTCGAAATTAAATATTATCATACCTACTTAATAAATGGTATTTTATTTTTGTTCAATTCGATCTTCAATCTTAATTCCAAACAGCCATGTCGATCTTTATAATTTCAAAAGATTTTACTAGCCTCTTTGTCAAGAATCTAGATGGTCAAATACGAGAACTTTTTGTATTTTCCTCCAATTAAAATTATACGTTTGTCCTATACAAATAAAATAGTCAACCTAGGCAGATGTACAAATGACAAATTCAACTTATATGGTCACGTAATTTTTTTTCCCGGGGCACTTTTGTAACTAGAATAAATATTTTTTATATCCTACTCACACGAGCTCATATCCTTGCTTTTTTATTAATCTCTAATTATGATCTTCCTCCCCAGTCTCATATTAAGGTGACGATCGAAATTCAGTTACGTTCCAATTTTGAATGGTGAGCTTTGCAATATTTGACTGATCACAATTTTATATATTCCATTTACTATAGAAGTTCCCTAGGAATTCAATGGAGAGATGTTTCCAGTAAAAATGGTTTGTTCTTACACATCCGTCTTCCAAATTAATCCCCCATACATATAGTTCAGAAGAATATATGAGTAATTCATACACGTCTCTTTTTTTTTTTTTTTTTT